>JAGKTI010003192.1:47654-59573 GCA_018397915.1 Birgus latro
AATGTTTTCTTTTTTTAAGATGGCGTCAACACTTTCCGCGCCTACTGTATGTGTATATATATATATATATATATAATTTTGTTATCTCCATGTCTTTGTTAAAACTTAAGAATTGTTTTTTAAGTGAAAGGTTTAACCCCTAAACCGCGAGGTTGTGGTCCTGGCACTTCCTACCGGTGATAATTCACGCTCTGACTTGCTTTTTAAAATATTGGCCAAAACTAGCCTGAGTGATACAAATAACACTCAGGCTTCTCCTAAAAATTTTTATATATATTTATATCTTGAAAGCCACGGCTACTTAAAAAGAACACAGAGGCACCCAACTAACGGCCCACGGCTCGAGCCATCACCACCGAGCGTCACGAAAGTGACGGACCGCGGTTAAGTGGTTAAAGAGAGGCTGCAATAGCCCCCTTAATATTAGTGATCATACCAAATCTGAATAAAATAATCTAACTGCAGCTATAACATACACATTAAAAAGTTCTTCCTCAATGTGAAGGGATGAACCCCTCCCATCAGATGACATCTTCCATCACTAATTCTTAACACTGCCAAATAACTTTAATTTGATTTACAGAAGACTCCTCAAACTAGCACTGTTATATATACCCTTCACCAACCCCTTCAATACTAGAGATGTTTTTGAAGTCTTTTAATATGCTTTAAAATTATCTAGGCCCTCAAAAAATATACCACCACACTGAAGATATCATAATGAAAGAGTTAAATAATTAAATCTCTAATGAAAAGGATCCCACAACTGTGAGCAACTGGTCACTTTCCAGAAGGTAACAACCTACTGTACATATACTGTAACATGGAATACAGGTATTATTTAACTTAGGGGTAATACTAATCATCATGATCTCTTTTTACCTTCAAAGATGGGGTTAGGTAGAGTTAAGAGAGCAAGGGAAATGAAAACTCAACATGAGAACTACTAACAGAATGCTGAATGAAATGGGCCAGACACTCAATCACTTATCAATAAGGTCCCTGGAATCCTGGTTCTACTAAGGAGATCTATCCTTCTAGACAATTTTTTCCCCCCATTTATAGACGTACTTTACTTTACCAACCACAACATTACCCATATACAACTTTTACCTTTCATAATTTCAGGGTCAAGTGCTCTACATGTGTTTGTTTCAAGTTCCAAATCTCTTAAAGGAAACTTCCGAAATTATTTCACAATTTTGCACTACTTCTTGTCCTAGAAGTCACGTGTAAGGAGCAAAAAAAAAAAAAAATCGACAAATCAGAAGTTAATAGTCCAGAATTCCGTCTCAAGAGGAATCGCAGTATTGAAAGATTTTTTCAAAGGAAATGTGGTTTTTGGTGTAATGGAAACCTTGATATTGTGAGAAAGCGTTTTTTTTTCTTTTTACAGCCACCAGGCTTGACGTAATTTTATACTGCATTTGCTGGAGAAAAATAAAAATAATTTTTAAAATGTTTCGCTGATCCTCACAATGTTTCAAGATGTTCTTAAAAATCTAAGGTGCCAGCTCCCTTTACGTGTCAGTCGACTTCTAGTTGAATTTTTTTTTGTCAAGTAATGCCACTAGAGACATACCGTAAGTGAGTTATCCACCATTATATACCCTAGACTACAGTTGCCAAGACTCAAACTCGTACATCTCAAAAACAGTTACAAAAGACTGGCTGTTGCCAGTTTACTGTTAAATATAGTAAAAATACATGCATTTCTTTCCTTAGGATACTTAGCATTAGTATACAGAAAATGATATCACATTCTTATCCAGCTCTCCATCACCCAATCTATTAATGATCCATCAGGTATGGCAGGACCCAACGCTAGGCTGCTCAGTCCAGACATTTACCTACTATATTCTGCAAACATTCATTACAGTACTGGAATACACCACCTAACAGTACATATATAAGAGAATACTGTACTGTAATGCAGAGTAATACACTACCATGAATTACTTGTATCTAACATTTTGCTAACACCATCACTACCATGAAGTCCTTTGTATTTCATTCTGAATACACCAATAGTTGTATTCAGCTTAGCAAAGATCTCTCATTGTGGTTAACTCCTTTAACTGAATGACATATTCTATCTATCTATAGTCAGATGCCTTAATCCCGTAGGGGGTGGCCACAAACAAATCGCCTCCATGTTGTCCTGTTCCCTGCCCTCCTCTCACCTCACACACCCTTCTCTCATATACCTCTCCACTCCATCTCTTTATCTCATCCTCAGTCTTCCCCTCCCTCTTCCCCCCCTACCTCACTAACATACAGTACACTCTCCTCAGTCTCTTGTTCTCCATCCTCTCCACAAGGCGAAACCACCTCAGTGTATTTCTCCTGACACTTTCTATCACATCGACATCCACACCACAACGCTCCTTCACTTCCTCATTTGTCAGTCTGTCTCGTTATGTAACTCTACAAGCTTTTCTCAAATAACTCATTTCCACTGCTCCACTCTTGACTTGTGTCCTTCCAACAAGATCCAAGCTTCACTTCCATGCACTAGAAATGGATCATAATACAGTAATATTATGCAGTAACTTTTTTACTTCCATGCTCACTTCCTTGTTTCTTATCCTCTTTTTAAAGGACCAGCAACCTTTCTTCCCTGCCACACCCTTTAAATCACTTCATCCTCTAAACCTCCATCCTTATTTGTCACACTACCCATATGACATCATAAATTTTATTCTTACAGTCTCTGGACAATTCCAATTAATTTAAGTGTTTTTTTTTTTTAACTTATGGAATCACAGCCTTATTATCATTTACTTCACTACAAGAGATCTACCCTAAGCTAAAAAAAACTGCCTGAAGCTAATGAGAATAAAACATAAAATACATCACCAACGAGAAAAGGTTAATAAACTGTATCTATGACCTTCACTAAAAGATATCTCTCCTAAGTTGAATAATACTGTCATGCACTAGCAAAAGTCACCATACTGAAGGTGCTAAGATATTGTCACTCAAAGTAGTGATGGTATCAAAAGCTGGGGGAAACAATGTCAAAGAAGAGGGGGAGTGGCCATGTGAGATTTGCCACAAGGGCGTGGGAAGTACGGTAATTCCATCTTGTGAAGTGTTTGTGATGATTGAGTGCAAAAGTTTAGTGGTATTAGAGGTAGACTGTGAGATAATGTTGATCTGATGTGTGCAGTGTGTCAGGGAGAGCATGTGATTGCCAGGCATGCAAGGATTGAACTTGCTGGTGAGTCTCTTGAATGTGTGGAAGAGTTTTGTTATTTGCAGGACATTTTATGTGCTGGTGGTAGGACTGGAGCTAGCTCTGTGGCTAGAGTGAGGAGTGGTTGGAAGAAGTTCAGGTAGCTGTTGCCTCTCCTGACACTGAGAGGGCTCTCCCTCTGAGCTAAGGGATCTTTGCATGTGGCATGTACTAGGAGTGTAAAGTTGTATGGTAGTGAGGCCTGGGCAGTAAAGAAATGGCAATGGTTAGGTGGATGAGCAGTGCGTCCCTAAGTGCGAGGCCTAGGGGGGCTTGGTTTACAATGGAAGAGTTGAGAGGCAAGATGGGAATGGAGTGTATTGGTGTTGTGATGAGGAGAGGTAGATTGAGATGGTTTGGGCATGTGGAGAGAATGGGGGATGATAATTGGGTGCTGAAAGTGAGAAGTGTTAATGTCAGCAGTGGGGCAGGAAGAGGTACACCAAAAAAGACCTGAGACGAGGTCATTGGGTGTGACCTCAGGAATAAGGGACTAAACAGGGAAGCTGCCAGAGATCGAGCAGCATGGAAAGCCGCCATCAGGTGACCAAGGCCGACACATACATGCATGTTGGAGCTTTCAAAAATGAAATGAAACAAAACGAAGGAGAGCAATCACTGGAGCTAATAATAGTGTACATGACTGAATATTATACTAGAGGCACTGAATCCCTGTACAGTTTAACTGACATTACTGACACTTTAAGAAATTATTGCTGACATGCTTTTAATTGTGATTATTGTTACTTAAAACTGTGACTATAGGTTTTCTTTTCTCTTTTTTTCTTTTTTTGGCATAAAACCTACATTTTCATATGCAGATCATGTAACTACAGAATCTTTACGTGAACAGGTCCCTTTAAGTAGCCTGTGTTACTACCTCTACTTTTTACACACTAATACTAAATTCAAAATCACAGCAGGTGTGGAAGATTACTTCAGACCAAGATGCATGAGCTTGCGGAGATACTTTGGTCCCTCCCAATAGCCGCTGGAAAAAATAAATAAAATAAAATAAAATAAAAATAAAAATAAATAAATAAATAAATAAAATGTAGAGCTGACATGGTTTGAAACATGAAAAGATTAACAAGCAATAGTTCTGTTTTCATTATGGTATTATAACAATATACCATAAGCAAATATGTCTTAATCCTCAACTTACTGGTATTAGCCAATTAAAGTATGCAGTTGATCTGTATCATTTCATCAACAGCTTATACTGGAAACCAGTGCAAGACAAATACTTTCATGCATGGAATGATAAGGTAACAGCCCATTATTTAATTTCTTTCTTTCTTTCTTTCTTTATTTTTTTGCAAAAAGGTATTTCATTATAAAATAAACTTACTTCACCATGCCAAGCCAGTACATGGGTGGCATCATATCCTTCTTCAGATGGAACATTGTGCGACGCTCCTTCCCCTGGTTGATGGGGAAGGTTTCCAAAGGATTCCCATCCATGTCAAATTCCGCAAGGATGCACTTTGAATATCCTGTGGAAAGATATTTACAGTCTAATTCCTTTGGAAAAACATATGAAGGGGAAAAAAAAATGCCAGTTGCATTAACTAATCTTAAGGTTATGAAAATTCTAGAAGTACACTATGTAACTAGGGTAGTGAAGGTTCCTCACAGATTCTAAAGATACCGGAAATACAGCTGCAACAAAACCTAAATACATCATCATCATCATCTAATTCTGTGTTGCCCCATGAGGCGCATAGGAGCCCGGGACTAAGCAAGTTGGTCCTGTCATTTAAGGTGATTGACCAGCCTCACTCATCCCTGAGTGGCATTACATGAGCAATAAACCCCAACCACCCCTTGGATATAAACCTGCACTGGCTCAATGTGATTGGAGTGCCTTAATTACCCAATAAACCACCAGGCACCATAATCTGGTTACATGGTTACCACCCAGTGTAGTAAGTGGTTTCCTGGTGTACAGGAAACCAACTGCCTTGTCACTCAGTGTAGAGCCACTCGTAGACAGAAGGAAGAGGAAAGATTGACAGAAGAAGATGGAAAGAAGGAAGGAAGGAAGAGACGAGCACTACATCAAGTGAGTGGATGGCGAGTGCCCCCACTCCTACATACATGATGATACAGGTATTTTTAAATTGTACTCATATTACACATTAAAAATTAGGTAAGTCCTCAGTCAGCTTGAGTCAATCTTGTTACCAATCTTTAGGAAGCTCATGGTGCCACCTACCACTTCTATGCACATAATACACAGCTTTACATTAAAAAATAAAATAATAATAATAAATAAATACAGTAAAAGCTCGATATAACGGACTTCAATAGACCGGAATTCGCTTTTATCGGACTTGAGGAGCTACCGGACTAGATTCCTATATGTCGGAAAAGGTCCGATAAAGCCAGAAGCAGTCTGGACTTCCTGACCACTTCAGCTATGTTCATCACAATAAGGTAAATAAAAGACATGTTTATCAATGTACAGAACAGTATTATTATACCATCTGATTAATGTAGTGAAGGTATAACACAGTACAGTACTGCAATGGTAGTGAAAACAGTTAAAAAACCATTACTGCAATCTTGACTAATCTCTGATATATCGGAAAGAGTCCGGATTAGCAGGGGAAAGTCCGGATGTCGCTTTTATCGGAATTTCACATTTTTCGGAATGGTTTGGACCCCAATTAGTCCGTTATAGTGAGATCTTACTGTAAATAAATTATATTCAGATCTAGATAGCCTTGAGAAAACTGCCAATAAAACTGAGATTATCATTATTCATGGAAACAGAAGAGGCAACAGCACAAATGATATTGTACTGTACTGTACTGTTAATTATTATAGCATTTTTGGAAGCAGTTCTCAAAAGTATAGTACAGTACAAGGAATATGAAATCAAGAAAAGAATACTTCAGAGCAAAGAAAGATATGGCAAACAGAAATACAGCATACAAGCATGTGTTAAATCCCTTTTTCAGCTGTACTGTACATACTAATAACAACAATGGGTACCATGTTGCTCCAATCACCAATGTGCCACAACAAATAATGTGGGTGAATTTAATACCCATATACCCTTTCTGTTACCAGTCCTAACCTAGGGCCTAAGGTTTTGTTTTCATTTGAGGTCTTCCATCTGGATTTGCTGCTACCCACGACTAATAAAAACGAATAAGCCCTTAGAGAAAATGAAACACTCTACATAACAGAATCAGTTTTCAATACCAAGGGGATAAGGAAACACTGGAATTTGCCAATGAAACAAGATAGAGAACAACTATTGTAGATAACATCAAAATTCTAGTCTAAGCTGAGGTGAGGGTGATAGTGCCAGACATGAGTACCAAAGAATTAAAAAATGAACCTGTCACCCATATCTAAGCTGTGAATGACCTGTAACAAAGGGACAGGTGTGGCTATCACAGAGGTGAGGTGTTTAACATGAATATAAAGCCAAATAATAACGAATAAAATATTCTACTTCTTATAATACCAACAATTTTAAGTCATAACATGACTGACCTGTGACAAGGGGACAGGAGGTATAGCCATCATAGAGGTGACGAGGTGTTTGACCCTGCATGGCCATAGATAAATTCTTGCGCAGCACCCCAACTTGACCCGCTGACAAAAATATGGATATGTGTCAGCCTTGTTGTTTCTGCTGGTGGTGGTTGTGTCGATTTGTTACTGCAGTTGTTAGTGGTGGTAGTAATGATGCCTTTCGTTGTTATGGTCCCAAGTTCATATGGATGTGAACCTAACAGACTGCAGGAAACCAGCCTCTTCAGCTGGGTGTTCCTGGAGATCTTTGGATGAGTTTATGTTGAAGGTTTGTCTATGTTGTAAGAATGAGGTGCATGAGGTGAGCAGCTATGTGTCCAAGTGTGCTGTGTGGTGAGGGGCTGCATTACAATGATGATATACCAGTAATACATTTTTCTCGAGATATACTGTATTTTGTGTTGGCACTGAAACACAAGTGATTATGGTAACTGCTAGAGGAAACATCTTCATTTATCAGTGTGCTTCTTCCTTATTCAGCAACAAGTTACCAAACCAATACACTAATGAATTACTCATAAGTCATATATCAGAAGTTATAATTTTAGAACTGCAGCAGAAAACACCAGCTCAGTGACATACCAACAGCAGCAGCAGTCTTGGAAGTTGGTATATTAGTGCAGTCACCAATGCCAAAGATGTTGGGGAACTTGGTGTGCTGTAATGTGTGCTTATTGACATCAAGAAACCCCCCAGCATCCACCAGCTTGGGGAATTCTCGCAGTACATCTGGTGTGCTCATGGGTGGTGTCACATGTAGCATCTCATACTAGAAGACATTACAGACATTACTCTTCGATACCCAATCTAACACACACACACACACACTCAAAGAGTACATACATACCTAACACTGTGGCACCATCCTCTGTTTCATGTTTTTTATGACACTGACCTAAGATCTTTTTTTCCCTCCAAATTTAACCAATAATTCCTCTGATGATTCTCACTCATTACCCGACTGGTGCAAGAACAGGGCTAAACTACTTAGTCCAGATATTTAAGATGAGTGACCAGTTATTTTCCTTGAGTGAAATTTTGCAATCAATAAACAGCAACAGGCAGCACCATATTTCCCACTGTAGTATTTTTTACATGGCTTGTTTTTACACGATGCAACTGGGCCACTCTCACAACTTGAATACAAGCACTATGATGCAGTTCCATGAAATTCAATGGCCTTTAGTCATGAAGAGGGAATGAATCTCTCTGGTTACTGGTCAAACTAACCATCCACTTCACCTACACCTGGCAATCAACTGAGCAGAAAGGGTTATGGGATAACTGTCCAGTCAGAACACACACACAACAGAAAAAAATTGTCCGGTTACAACAAACACCCAACAGAGGATACTACAGTCTCATAACAGGTACTGTACCTGGTTAGTGGTAATGACCTATTCCATATTTCCCCTTGTGACATCACAACCATTAACTTTTTCTTATGTTTGGTTATTAGTATAGTACAGTAATTTATATACTTTACTGCTAAATAAAGGTATGTTAAAGGATAATACAGTAGCACTTTTGTTGTTATTAATTTATATCATCATCATCAGTGAAGAGTATGTATGAGGGTGCTAAGGCTGCAGTGTGTGTGGATGGCAAACTGAGTGAATCTTTCCATTTGAAGGTTGGATTGAAACAAGGATGTGTCATGTCTCCATGGTTGTTCAATCTGTACATGAATGGGGTTATAAAAGATACAAGGTCGGGCAGTGGATGTTGGAGCGGCCCTTGTGAGAGAGGGCAGTGTTTGGAAAATCCCTGTACTGTTGCTTGCAGATGATACTGTGTTGTTGAGCGAAGATGAAGGGGAGCTGCAAGGCTTGGTAGATGAGTTTGGGAGTGTGTGTAAGAAACGGAAACTAAAGGTGAATGTAGGGAAGAGTAAAGTGATGGTCTTTGAGAGAAGTGAAGCCAGTGAATGTAGTGAGATTGGATGGGAAGGATATGGAGAATGTGAGTGAATTTAAGTACTTGGGCAGTGTGATGAGTAAGGATGGAAGTCTGGAGGGTGAAGTGCTCGAAAGGGTGCAGCAGGGAAGGAAGGTTGCTGGCTTGTTGAAAGCAGTGATAAGAAACAGGGAGGTGAGCATGGAAGTGAAAAAGTTGTTACATGACAGTATTGTGATACCCACTCTAACATATGGAAGTGAAGCTTGGACCCTGTTGGAAGGACAGAAGTCAAGAGTGAAAGCAGTGGAAATGAGTTATTTGAGAGAAGCATGTGAAGTCACATGGAAAGAAAGACTAACAAATGAGGAAGTGAAGAAGCATTGTGGTGTGGTTGAGGACGTGATGGGAAGCATTAGGTGAAACACGTTAAGGTGGTTTGGGCATGTGGAGAGGATGGAGAGTGAAAGACTGACGAGGAGAGTGTATGTGAGTGAGGTGGAGGGGGCGAGAGGGAGGGGGAGGCCGAGGATGAGATGGAGGGATGGAGTGGAGAGGTATATGAGAGAGGGAGGTGTGAGTTGGGAGCGTGGTAGTGAAATGGCGGGGGACAGAGTGACATGGAGGCGATTTGTATGTGGCCACCCACCCCGTGCGGGATTGAGGCGTCTGGCAATAGATAGACAGATAGATCATCATCAACACCATCATCATTATCATCATCATCCAGACCTCCTTTCCCACCCTAGGGCAGGGTGAGGAGTAGCAATGACCAGACAGCCCAAGTTTGCCCAATCCAATGGGACATACTTCCATTCACTCATCATTCAAGCCCCCAGAATCCTGGCTCTATCGGATACACCAAAAAACTTTCACCACATTCTGTAGCTTCACATAAACATATCCGACAGAGTCAATCCAAATGCTGTCATGTTAAAAAGGGGTGCCAAATCCCAATCATGCACTTCTTCTTACAACATTCACCCAGCCAGCTCGATCTCTTGTCAATCCTATGATAAATGAATATCTTACATCCAATGAAAATGCTTACCTCATAAGTTGTGAGCTCATCTGGCTGATCTAGATTCTGGAAAACAGCTTCTCTGGAGTCAGGTTTAACTTCAATTAGGTTTGAACGGAGGTTCACTGTGATGTCACGTGCCTTCACAATCTGGTCATACATCAGTGAACAACTTATAATACCAAGTCATTTTAGAATCAGTTTAGGTCATACATATCCAAGCTGCTTTATAAGTACTTTACATGTAAACTGCTGTGGTGAACTCTTTCACAACCTGCCCAAATATCAGTAAACACTATAAAACAAACCATTCTGGATTAATTAGTATCATACTCAAGTTGATTTATATATATTTACAAAAACAAGTAACTGTTATTTTCGTTTTGTTAGCACAGCACAAATGACCTTACTCTAAAAATATATACTACAGTACAGGCACATAGTACATCACTCACCTCCCACAAGGCATCGGCATACTTCTTAATACCAAAAATGACTGGCAAGGATGTGTTGTAGATGATATTTGCCTTGTCTCGCTTCCCATGCTGGTCAAAAGAATATCAAATTACAGTCATACAGTAGCACTGATTTCCAATATCTTTTATTGTAATTAGAATATACAGAATCTATACTGTCATCGTCATCGTCATCGGCCGCTGAGGTCAACTGCAGGACCAGCCTATCCCTACCGAAGCAGGGACGATACAGCCATGTATCTCTACCCAGTGGCTTAGGCTGTCTGGTAGAGACATGTAGAGTTAGAAGTGCTTGTGAGTGTAATTGTTGTGTTGCAGTGGCTTTGGATGAGTGCGTAGTCTGTGAACCAAGTGTAATTGGCTCGCCTTATGCCGACTGGGTGCAAGCATACTAGTATGCGACACTGGTTCAACCACAGCACCCCTTGTGTCTGCCAAAGTGGTCAGTGGCTTGGTGAACGCTTCCCAAAGTTATTACAACTTTGGCGGGAGGCGAACCCGCGCCCACCAGCGTGCGAGACGCACGCTCTGCCATATCACAGGGGCTCCATCCTATCATAGCTTCAAATATTTATTGATCATGATTCCAGGTGAAACAAGAAATATATAACTACAGTTGACCCCCGATACTAAGGACCCCAAATCAATGGATTTCGGAAGCAACAGACAATATCTGCTGGCAGAGAACCACTCCAGACACCAGTAATTTTTTTACTTCATTGCAGGCACTCTCATGATCAATAATTTCTGCTCAGGGGTGCCCCCTTTGTACCACTGTATACCCAGGGAAGACAGAAGGGGGTGATGAAATGAGCTACCCCAGCTCCCTACCCTCCCCCACACCCCTACCCCACCCAACCCCCCACTCCTCACTCTTAACTGGCAGTTACATCTCAAGCTAACCCCATACATTACACTCATAGTCATAGTACTAATACACAAACAAAACACTAGGACATGTAAAAAGTATATAACTATGAACGCTGCAGCAAGAAGTTAATGCATTATAACGTTGACAATAAAAAAACGTTGACAACGGCCTCACAAGGCCTCATGCATTGGGTGCTTGAGTGCAAGTGTCTGTGTGTGTGTGTGTGTATGTATGTGTGTGTATATGTGTCAGTGGGCATGTTTTTATTTGTCTGTTTGTTTGTGTGTGTGTCTGTGTGTGTATGTGTATATCTGTGTGTATGTGTGCATATGTGTATGTATGTATATGTGTATGTATGTATATGTATGTATGTATGTGTGCATGTTTTTGTTTGTGTGTGTGTGTGTTCTTACCTAATTGTATCTTTACAGGAATGAGAAGCTCATACTGTTCTGTGTCTTAAACCATTTTCATCATACATCTCCTTAAATTTATGAATTGGAGGATCGAATCCACCCACGGGTCATTGGTAGACATCAGGAAGGGCATCCGGTCATAAAATGCTACACACTCCAGTCCAAAAAGGCTGACGCATGCAAGCATGTTGCAGCCTTCAAAAACGAAACAAAACCAACAAACACACTATTTCATTCGGTAGTGCATTCCACTGATCAACTGCCCTATTTGGGAAACTAAATTTCCTTACATCTTTATCACCTCTCTTTTTATGCAGTTTTTTGCAGTGTCCTCTTGCTGATGCTTCTCCATACGTTAATATTCATTTAGATCTATTTTCTCCTTCCCTGATATGCATTTATATAGCATAATCATGTCTCCTCTTTTCCTTCTCTCCTGTAGTGTTAGT
>JAGKTI010003193.1:3678-33027 GCA_018397915.1 Birgus latro
TTTTAACACATTTACAGCATGATGAAAACAGGTTAGGCATGAAGTTAGGGTACTTACGAACAAGAAGCTGCCGTCCTGATGTAATAACCCACTCTATCATCTCAGACTCTGACAGGAAGACCCTGCACCTGACACCTTTCCAACTTAGAATCACCAGCACTTATCACCAACACTTTCCACAACGTTTTTTTTTTTATAACTGGAATCACATCACTTCACTGCACTGTACATAACAGTAAATTCCATCATCACACACATGATGAAGAAGGTGAAGAGCAGTATCAAGCACTGTAGGAGGTAGGGTATCACCACAAAAGCAATCACTTTGGCCGCCATTGTTGGAGGTGTTCACGAGGCAGTAGCTGAGTGGGTAATGGCAACTGACAGACAGGCGCCACGAGTGTAAAATAGCCGATCGGCGCGGGCGGGAAATTCAAACTGACACGGTCCCAAAAAATCGAATTTTTTTCCGATTTTTTCCGAATTTTTTGGCATTTGGGGGGTTGGGCAGCCCACAATATCCGAATAGTGAGTATGTCCGAGTACTGGACGTCTGAATAATGGAGGGATTACTTATATCTGAATACAATATAAAAGTGAAATCATATTTCTGAGACGAGGCAAATAGAGAAAAGGAACGACATGAGACGGTCCAAAGAGAAATGGGAATACTCACACAGAAAATCACTAAGATGGGGGGGCATCAAGGGGAGAAAGGAAAGGGAAAGCAGTGCAATGTCAAGCAGTACACAACATGAAATCTTGGAAAATGTGACAAAAGGTGAGACAAGCATGACAATGAAAGCAAAAAGGAAGCAGGCCGCCTGGCATTAAATAAGAGTGGGTGAGCCACGGGTGACCAATCCGAAGACAGGATAAGGCAATATCCCATTTTCTATTACGATGACAAGGATATGACCAAGGGGAAATAAAAAGCTTAAGTTCACGGAGCTTGTTACTGCCAACTGACGCCCAGCAAGACTGCCACCTACGTTGAAGACAGGATGATAATGCAGGGAAGAAATCAGAGGCTGGAATAGGGTGGGATGTAGAGGTATCTCAGGTAACAGCTGAGCAAGCCAACTGATCAACATGATCATTGCCCGGGACACTGACATGGCTTAGTACCCAACAAAACTACACAGATTTGTGTTGGACAGACAGACAAAACAGCCATTTTTGCATGCAGAGAACTAAAAGATGAGAGGTAGAGGTGGACTAGAGAAGAGAAAGCAGTACGGGAGTTGAAAAACTCTACAAGAGAAGAAGTGGAGAAATGGATATGTCGCAGTGTGGACAAAATGGCCTACAAATCAGCTGTAAAAACATAGTGCAAGACAGAAGGCAAATCTGATGTGAAACGCCAGGAAACAAAACCGCAAGCCCGGTGCCAGCAGCAGTTTTGGATCCATCCGTGTACACGGGAATAGCAGAAGAAAGTTCCGAGAGGTGGCTTAAAAAATGTGAACGGAGAACAAATGAGGAAGTTGCAGATTTAGAACAGGGTAGAGTAATACAGAACGACAGGCCATAGGATGCAGAAGAAGCCAAGGGAGAAAGAGACTATGACGAAAAGATAGCACATTATGGAACGTGAGTTATAACTGGATGAGCAGAAGCTGAACACGAAGTAAGAAGGGAGGTCCAGTCAGGGGGTGGGAAGAAAAGGCATCTAAAAGAGAATCGGGAAGAGTAAGAGCTGGGGATGATGGGAAGTGATGGGGTTTTGGTATAAGCACAGAGAGAGAGAAGGGCTTGTTGGTGATAAAGAGAAGGGGCCCCAGATTCAGTACACAGACTTTCAACAGGAAAGGACCTAAAAGTGCCAAGTGCCAGGCGCAAGCCAAGATGATGGGCAGTGTGAATTTTCTGTAAGAAGGAAATTGAAGCAGAAGAGTACATCTGACAACCACAATCAAGTTTAGAGAGGACCAGGATGGTGTGCAGCTGAAGCAGCATAGTACGATCAGTGCCCTACACTATATGGAACAAAGTTGCTACATGCGGAGATGGTGTGAAGCCAAAACTTTCAGGGATGAGACATGGTCCGCCCAAGTGAGGCAAGAGTCGAAAATGAGACCAAGGAAGGAGACAGGGGGCATACGGCAGGGGATGATCACAGAGGAAGAGAGATGGATGGGGGATGGCATGAGAATGAGTGAAAGTAATGGCATGAGACTTGGTGAGGGGGAAAAGCAAAAGCCATGAGCAGTGGCCCATTATGAGGCAGCAGGGATGGCACTCTGAATAAGGGTACCCAGGTTTGGGATATCAGAACCAGAAGCATACATTGTGAAATCTTCAACACACAAAAGAAGATCAAACACTGACACAGAGAGAGGAGATAATACCGTTAACGGCCAGCAAAAAGGGAGTAGTGCTGAAGACACTACTCTGGGGGACTCCTTCACACTGAGGGAAAGTATCAGGATAGGTTATACACACATGAACCCGAAAATAGCAGTCGGATAAAAAATGCTGAAGAAAAACACCCAGGTTACCATCAATACCACAAGATCGTACAGTGCACAAAACATGGTGTTGCCAAGTGGTATCGTATGCCTTTTCGAAAAAAAGAAAAAAAAAAATGGTTTTGTGAGTGGCAAAGTGGAGCAGATGTAAGTCTCTCCAAATTAAAGAGGGTATCTAGGGTGCCACAGGCCCTGCAATAACCAAATTGCGAAGATGACAAAAGATGCCTAGATTCTGAGGGCCACATGGGACAATGATGTGCCACAGGCCCTGCAATAACCAAATTGCGAAGATGACAAAAGATGCCTAGATTCTGAGGGCCACATGGGACAATGATTAATCATGTGCTCTAGCAACTTATGAAGGCAACCACTGAGGGCAATAGGGTGATAGTGTTGGGGTAAGTGACCACCCCAACCCAGTTTAAGGAAAGGGAGAATAAGCACAAAGGGAGAATAAGCACACAATGAAAAGAAGGGGGGAAAACTGCTTCGGTCCAAATCCGATTATGGACGGCCAACAGGAAGAGAGGTGACGTATCATACAATAATGTATGCCATCAGGACCTTCGCAGGAGTCCTTACGCAGACGAAGAGCTGAAGATGACTCATGGAGGGAGAATGGAGCATTACAGGGCTGATCAGAAGACAGCCTGGAAATGACAGGGTCAGTTTCAGAAGCAAATTTAAGAGTATGAAATTCTCTAGAGGCTGATGAGAACCCCTGCTGAATCAAATAAATGTACTCTGAGAGAGTTGGGAACTAGATACACACCTGCAACTGACGTACCATCTAAATGGAGGACAGGATGATGGTGGTAAAATATGTTTACCGGCTAATTTACGGACTCATTTCCAGAGAGAAGAAAGAAGAGTACTAAATGTAGTGGAAAAAACATACAATTTCCAACTACTGGGTTTAGCCAAACAAACAGTACACCTGAGGAGAGCACGGGCCTCCTTAAACTGGATTCGTGTACACTGACTGTAGGGCCAATGGCATTTGTCAAAAACTTTTTCAATGCACATGCTTAATGTGAAGGGCCATGGAGCAGTCAGAATTCCACCAAAGGACACACTAAAGTAAATGGGTTGGTCATTCTGAAAATACCTGACAAAGATGCGCTCATAACTGTAACCAGAAAAAGGGAAGGCATGTCCAAAACGTTTGAAAAGGAAGAGGGAAGTAAAGAATGGACAGTAAGAGATGCAAAAGATGGCCAACCTGCTTTCTGGAGACACCACCATGGGGGATGAGGTGTTGGACAATATGAAGCACGAGTAAGCATGATACGAAAATGGTCACTGTATAATGAATCAGAGAGAATCAATCACTGAAAATTATGAGAAACAGAAGAACAAAAGGAAAGAGCTACACAAGAAGTTGTACAAGTTCTGGAGTCAAAATAGGCTGGTGCACCAGTATTCAGCAAATATAAATCATGGTTATATACAAAGGATTCTAGAAGGCAACCACAGGTAGTAGTAACAGTTGCCCCATTAAACAGGTCTTCAGTTAAAATCACCTAATAAGAGGAATGGGGGAGGTAAACAGGACAAGAGGAGACTGAGGTTTGGAAAGTCAATAGTAATGGAGGGGGAAAGGCAAATAGAAAGGACAGTAATCCAATGACAGAGGAAAACTCAGTCGAAATGACACGGGACTGTAGTGCAGACAGATAACCATTCAAAGGGGACAGAACTGTGAATCAGAATAGCTGAAACTGAAAGAGAATTTGGAGAAGAGAGAAAACAATAGCCTGGAGAACTGGGGATGCTGTTAAACGACGTTCCTGAAGACAAACGAAGGACGATCGATAAGTGGATAAAAGATACCATAAATCGTTTTGCTGGGCTGTAAAACTACGTAAATTCCATTGTAAAACTGCCATACTGGTAGTAATAAAAAAGAGAATAAAAGTGCTGTATATAAAAAATTAGGTGGAAATATTAAATACTGTGTACAACTTAAGAAATAATTGTGACATACCTGTACTAAATCAAGACAAATGAAAAATGGAGAATGTAAACATAACTGAGATGAGTATATACAAAGAAAGCTACCGAGAAGTCACAATGGCAGGGATGGATGCAGGGGCTAATAAAGGTCAGGAGACATCGGTAACAATAAAAGGGAGAGAGTGGAGGAAGGGGGGAAAAAGAGGGAGGGAAAGAGAAAGTGAGGGCAGAAGGGGAAGCAGGAAGGGAGGTAGGAAGGAGATCAGAAGGAGCTGAATGGACTTAAGCCATATGAAGAGTGTGTCTGTTATTCATCAGGTCCTGTAAAGGAGTTGCAAAGAAATCCATAATGTCTGTGAAGGTTTCACCATCGGCAGCTGTAGTGAGTGTCATATGCGGTGTCAACAGGGGAACCGTAGCATGCAGCAGAGCTGGGTCTGAGTTTAGAACAGCGTGAAGTTGAGGTAGGAAGTGCAGTAGACTGTGGAGCCGAGACAGGGATCTTTGACGGAACAAATGTTGCAGATCACGAGGGACCGGCGGCATGCGTTTTACGAGCCAAGGAAGAATGTGAGGGTTTTGAAGAATCCTTGGGATCCGAAGTAGTGGGGGGCAGCCCGCATTTACCAGGTGCGGGGGGAGGGGGGGCAGAGGCAGATGGCAGGCCCCATGCTGTGGAGGAGGCAGCGGCTGTTGGTGGAAAGAAGGAGAGGAAGAGCAAGGTGAAGCAGTAGCATGGGAATGGCAACGACGGGAAGGACAGAGCGGATAATAAAGGAGATGGGGAGGAGGTAGGAGTGAAGGAATCTACAAATGAGAAAGAGTTGGAAAGAGAAACAGGAAGGACCTGGAAGGAGGGAACAGAACAGGAAAGGGGACGAAGGGAGGACGAGGAGGGAAGAACAGAAGCAGAACTAAAGGGATAGGAGACAACAGTGACAGACGGAGGGGTAGGTGAGGGGGAGGTATGATGGGAGATAGAGATGGGAAGAATAACCGGAGCAGATGGAAATGAGGCAGATGGGATGGAAGAAGATGATGGTGGTAAGGAGGAATGGAGGTGCCCTGCATACGTGGCGATGCTGTGGAAGTCTTGGCGACGAACAGTCAGACGAGCATCATGAAGGGTCAGGTCCCCTAAAGAATGACTCTGGCAACCTCTGATTCAAACAAGAAGGTTGGACAGCTGCAATGGAAGGCAGCATGAGTGTCACCCTAATTCGGGCAACGACGTATATCAGCAGTGTAATCAGACTAAGTATGGCCAGGTTGTGAGCACATCAGACAACACTGGGAAGAGCGACAGTATTTGGCAGGGTGGCCAAAATGCCAGCATGACGTACACTGGTAATAGGAAGGAACAAATGCCTTTACCGAAAGCTGTGTACCACCAATGATAACTGTGTCAGGGATGGGACGAGAGTCAAATGCAATCTTCGATGTTAAGAGAATGCTGATGTCCCCCTTGGGGGAGAGGGGAATAGTGTAACACGTGACACCTTGTACTTGACAACCTTGTCCACTGAGGATGGTAGAAATGATGGGGGAGCATTCAGTAACAGACCTATCCCCAAGCTTGAGGGAAGATGGCAAAATGACTATACCAGGACAGGAATTACGGAGTTTATCTTGCTGGACGGGGATAGAGGCTCCTGTCTGATTAACAAGACTGGACATGGTAGCAGCCTGCTCAGGGGTCTAGACCATAACCAGTTAGGACCCATCTAATCGGGAGTGGGAGACTACATCAGGACCAATGTGGTGGAGCAGCTGAAGCTGAAATGGGAGGTCATCTGAAGCGAAGGGAAAACTGGCAGAGATGCTGAAGAATTCTGTCCAAGTTTCTGGGCCAAACAACGAAGCAAACGAGGGAGCAGGAGTGTTGGAGGGGAGAGTTGACTGGGGACGAAAGGAAGAAGGAGGTGCAGAGATAGCAGTATTTATAGAGGTGGAGGAAGAAGAGGGAACTGAAGCAAGGGATAAAGCAAGGGTATAAAAGGAACCAAAGACTAAAGGTGAGGGAGGAAGGCAAGTAGACAGAACCATGGAAGTGTTAGTGGAAAGAGATGAGTGCAAAGATGAAGAAACACTGATGGCAGAGGATGCAGAGGCATGGGTAATGGTAGAATATGAATGGTGAAGTGGGAACTGGGCAGCAGCAATAAGGAATTGTGGTCTGGATAGACCAGGGATGGATCCAGAGTCATCAACGTCATCAACAAAGTTAATGTTAACTAAAGCCATGAACATTAGAAAAAGCTTCATTCTCTTACCTCTCCACCCACCATAGAGCCCAGCAAGGGGAAGTCAGATGCCAGAGATAACACCACTGGCAACCCCAGAGATAGTGAAGGAGTATACACAGGTAACCACTGGCGGACCCGGACAAGGGTGACTCCAGGAGAACAGGAGCCACCAGCCCCCCCCCCAGTGCCAAGTTGACCCTAGCCAGCAAGTGACCAGCCCAGTGACCTAGCTGCGCATCGTGCAGCATTGCTCAACCTCCAGGACTCTCATTTCCTAGTATTACAGGACGCTATGTGTGGCAAACGTTGGGGGACAGCAGTCCTGCCCTTGATAACAAAATGGCGGGGACTGGCAAAACCACCAAGAGGTCCCCACTATCTGGTGATGTGATAGTCATAGAGAGAAAATAAAAGGGGAGAAGAAACAGGAAATTATCACTGAGAAAGTGAGGACAGTTAAACAGAAGAGGACAGTGAGGAAAGAAAGACTGGAGACAAACAGGCCCCTTTTAGTCACCTCTCATGACAAGCAGGGATGGGGAAGTGTTCTTGCCCACTTTCCCAAGGGAGGGAGGGAAGTAGGGAGGCTTGCAGGAATATGCGAGATGGAAAATGTTGATGGTGAGGATCTCTTTGTGAAAGATGCTGGAAAGACACGAGATATGAATCAATGAGAAGATGACTCAGTGATGCAAAAAAGTTTGGTACAGATATCTGGAACAGTTTGGAAGAGGAGATGGTGAGAGTATAAAACATCTGTGTGCTAAAAACCAAAATGAATAAAGACAGATACTGAGACAAAACAACGGAAGTTTAGTTCAAATCCTGTACTATATACTACAACTAGCGACATACAAAATGGACAGTACACATACACACACAGAGAGAAATACAAACATGGGAGGCAATTACATTCAAATAGAGTGGTGTCAAGCCAATTGACATCACACAGCCCAGCATTATGGGTGTTCTTTACCACATTTATAGTAGAAGGGTCACAATTTCACCTGCACTGTTAATAAACATGCTAAAAAATAATGTGTTAACAGAGAGTTTACTGCATTTTAGCAAAACAGAGCAAGATTGGTAAAAGTAGTAGTAATAGCTGTAACCCCAAGTTCATCTGAACAAGAACCCAGTTGGCTTAGGGCTGCAACTGCCCCTCTCCTGCAGTCCACCATCCCTGTTTCATGGGATAGAGAGGAGAGTTAAGAACTATTTGCAAAGCCACTATATCAGTGCCACCATGTGAAGGCACACCACTCCAGCACTTCTTTATGACATACATTATTTTCTGTATTGCTGTCCTTTAATATACCAACATAGCTATGCAGTAATCTTCAACATTTTAGTTACTTCAAGAACTGTCTTCTCAGGACAAACCTGGAGCTCATGTATCTGAACATGTCTATTGGAGAGGGCAGTACGGACAGCTGATACAGTACTCTGGGGCAGATCTGGCGCCACCCCTTGCTCAGAGTCCCGGATTATCCTGCCGGCAGTGAGAGTTTGGGGTCTGAACCTAATGGGAAGAAAGAATTGTCTATGATCTTAAAGGTAGACACAAACACAGTACATATCTGATCTTATGGCAGAGAATAATGTTGATTACCACTTATGAGAATCTTATATGTGGCTCTGTACTTCCTGCCAGGGTGAAGTAGTCTCTTACCATAAAAACAATCTTGTCAAAATAGGAGAAAGTTGCCTATAGAAGGAATACAAGTCTAGAGGGGACTAAGCTGAGTTAATGGGATTTTTGCTGGATTAGATGGTTCATACCAGCACTCTATTTGCCAATGGGCAAGCTGCAGTTTCACTGCTCCAACTACTCACATTATCAATGTGCAAGAACAAAACCCAGATATCCATTTGGGAATTTTCCATCATCACACAGGGATGTATTGAACCCTCATGCTAAGCAACTAATATGTTGATCCAGGGCTGAGTGTATGTGGAATCTTTGTAAAGGGGCCTCTTGAACCCATTATAATATGGATACTAAATTAACCATTTCTCTCACCAGATCCAAATTTGCCTACTGAAAACTTTCCATGACCCAATTGGACTACATATATGTTTCCTAGGGGTACAGCCTACTGTGCTGGGGTAAAGGAGATGTAAGACATGAAAGCAGTTTAAAGTGAGGAACAATTACAATGGAATCTCCTAAATCACGTGACCTTAAACAGCGGATTCATAATATGTGGCAACATCATGCAACAGCCTGCAATATCAGTAACTTGAAAAAAATTATACAAAATTCACTAATGTAGCCTCAAAAGTAAAGCTTTTCCAATGACTCGTATAATACGCACCACCATTACGTCACGCCTGTGCATTTAGTCAGGCGTTAACCAATCGTAGTCAAGCATGCCAATTACTAAACAAATCATAAGCAAGCATAGCACTTACTATAAGCCAATCACAGCACTTCCCTCCCATGCCAAGCACAAAGGATGCGTGTGTGTGAGCTCAGACACTGACTGGGCTCAGTCCACTGTATCTTCTCTGTTGACAGTGTGTGGTTCCAATGTGGTTATGAGGATTTTTTTTTTTCCCCCTGTGCTTCCTCCACCTACCCAATGTTACCATGGCCGGTCGTAACCCTCCAAACCCTACAACTTCTTCGAGGAAGGAGAAGAAGACTCCAACGTTAACTTACACCCAAAAGTTAGATGTAATAAGGAGGACTGACGGTGGTGAGAAGAAAGCCAAAGTTGCCCACCACTACAGACTCAACGAATGAACGCTATGCCCCATCTATGGCAACAAAGGAAAAATTTTGACGTGAGTTTGTGCCTATGGATTGGGACCTGCTGATAGTCATGTAAGATGCTGAAGCAAGGCTCTCATCTGGACTGAGAGATGTTCCTAAAATGGAAGGCAAAATACAACATTGCAGTTGATGGACCAACACTGCATACAAAGGCCAGGATATTTCATGGTGTTGCCTGTAGACATCTTGGTACCACCTCTGAGAATCTCTCCTCTACCAATTACAGGTGGTTTGCAAGTTTTCTCCGATGGAAGGGGATTAGAAACGTGTATCTGACTGGCAAGAGGGCGTCGGCTGACAGAGCAGTGGCCTCAGATTTCCCTGAGTTTCTAAAGGCTGTTGTAGATGAGGGTGGTTACACTAGCTTGATGATATTCAGTATGGATGAGACAGCCTTGCAATGGAAAATGTTCCTCAAGCTGATGTACATCTCCTGTCAGCAGAAGCAGGCTATGGGATTTAAGCCTAACACATCATGGTATGCAGTCATTTTGAGTACAAATGATGCGGAGACCTTTAAAATGAGGCCCTTTGTCATCCACAAGGCCCGGAAACCACATGCCTTCAGGAACCTACGAGATGTGAGCCAAAACACGAGTGTATAGGCGGCAGCAAAATGGAGCTTGGGCTACAACCTCCCTCTTCACTGAGTGGTTTGAATTGTTTGTGCAGGAAGCTAAGGAACATTGTCGGAGGTCTGGCGTCCCCTTCGTGGTGCTCCTGTTGACTGATAATGCTCCGTGCCACCTGCAACACCACACTTCTAGCCACCCTTGACTCAAGGTGCTGTTTTTGCTACCCAACATTACCACCTTTCTCCAGCCCCTTGACCAAAAGGTAACAGCGAACATCAATCTGCAGCTAATGTATCAATGGTTCATCAAGGCTGTGATGGATGATGCTCCTGGGATGGCTGGGCTTCAGGACATAACAGAAGGGGTGGAGAGGCCTGTGCATAGTGGGGAACAGCAACAGGGATCTGTTGGTGGCAACACCAGCAATGACAATGAAGGCCAGGAAGAGGACGAAAATTTGCAGCACGACCCCACAGCCCCTCAGTCTGTCTTGACAGTAACAGAGTTTTGGCGTCAGTACAATATTAAGGACTCGATTGATGGGCGGCATAAGGTTTGGGGTCAGGTGGGTGTGACAGCTCCTCTTCCCTTATCTTTATCTGCCACCGCAAAGTCCTCTATAGTCAGTCGACGAGGGAGTGGCCCATGTTGTAGAACTCACTGGCTGCTTACCAGGGTTTAACGAGGCGACACCTGAGAACGTCCTGGAGGTGATTAATGCACAGCTGGAGATGACAGAGGCAGTGTTGAGTGCTGTTATGGGGGATGATGAGCATGTGGTCAGCATGGAGCATGAGAGAAAATAATGTGAAAATGTGACAGAAAATGTGGATCCTTCAATGAAAAACATGTGATTTGTTTGTGGCCAAAGATATGGCATTGGAAAAAGTGAAAAGCATGGACAGAGATGAAGTTAGGCAAAATGAGGTTACCACTACTCTTCAAAAGGCATTTAACCCAAGGCGTCCCATTGACGTATGGACACGTCACCACGTTTTGTCACGGTGACACCTGATAACATATCCATACGTTTTGCAACTGTGAGGTCCATCATTTGCATATTTTCCAAATTTTGCACGTAATTTTTGGTACGTAGACACGGGACACCTTGGCGGGGACACTCCCTGACTTCACATGACTCGGGCGTGGCCTTGTCTAGGTCACTCACCTGTTAGCATTGACCCAGCACAGACATGGCATGTCGAAGTCCCTCTGATGCTGAAATTTAAGCTGCTCTTGATGCCTTCACAGGCGACAGTGATTCCCCACTCAATGATGATGTGGTGGACAAGGATTACGTGCTTCCCAAGGACAAGATGAGCAGCAATGACGAGGAAGTACCATCTCTAAGGAAGCGGCAATATGTGACGTATCGTGAGGCTAAAGAACCCCAACCACGTGCATACACCTCTCTCCAGCCCCTAGAGGAAAGGGAGGGTGAGGGTGAGGGTGAGGACAGAGTCTTGGGACATGGTGAGGGTGAGGACAGAGTCTTGGGACATGGTGAGGGTGAGGGCGAGGGCGAGGACAGAGTCGTGGGACATGGTGCTACCTCGTGGCTTGGTAGGGAAAGGATTTTGCTGCTGGGAGCTGAAGGGGCAGTGAGGACGAGAATCAGGAACGGGCCTTGCGCTTTGTATGGGTAAGACGGGAGTGGTGTGGCTGGAGAGAGTAGTGAAGGGTGGCGCAGCAGGAGTGAGTGGTGAAAGGGAAAGTGGTTGTGGGAGGGAGGCAGTGCGAGCATGTGGTGTACCTGGGCAGCGGGGAGGTGATGAGGAGCCGATCCCTAGCACTTCTTTCTTCCCGCACTTCCTCCCCACAACCCCATGATGTGGGGAAAGGAAGGAAAGGGAAGGAAAAAGGGAAAGGAATTGGGAGAGGGAAGAGGAGCGCGAGTAGGGAAGGGTGCTGCTCTCCACCTCCCCAACCTTCCCCACCACCCTCTCTTCCCCACCCCGACAAAGGCGACAAGAGGGTTGAGGCTGGAGACGGTAGTGTGTCGAGGGACTGAGAAGATGGGAGTAATTTCACTCCTATCATTCACCCCTTCACTGAGGAGTGGTGTTCTGGCTCCACGGCTCCTGGAATCCATGCCGGCTCCACCAGGGTGGATTTCTTCCACCTGTTCTTTGGTGAGGAGTTTGCGGAGCGGATTGTGGAGCAAACCAATACATTCACAAGCAGCCAGCGCCGTGAAAGGGAGCGTGAAGGTACAAGAAGCAGGCACTCCCTCCAGTATGATTACCCAGTCACCACAGGTGAGATGTTTATCTTTTTCGCCTTGATTCTTTTGATGCATATTGTATGGAAAAGACAAATTCTGGCATACTGGTCTACGGTCTCTATGACCAGCACACCTTTCTTTGGGAAGGTAATGGGGTGGAATAGATTTCAGCAAATTCTAAGCCACCTCCACTTTTACGACGCCGATGATCCTGCTAATGCAAATGACACGGAAAGAATGAGGAGAATAAGGGTGGTATTTGATCACCTATGGGAAAAGTTCCGCTCATCCTTCTATCCTCATGGAGACCTTGTCATAGACGGGAGTCTTGTGTTGTGGAGAGGCAATATTTCTTTTTGCCAGTACATACCCAGCAAGTGACACCGTTTTGGGTTCAAGATCTTTGTTATGTGTGACTGCAAGACTGGTCATGTGCAAGACACAGTCTTGTACACTACGCACAAACATACAAAATAGAAGATCGAAGTATTGGACTCTCTGGGGCCATGGTAAAGACAATGATAAAGGAGTGCCTTCATTGTGGTCATGTGCTGTACCTGGACAACTGGTACACTAGCCCTCTTCTCGCTCGGTACCTCCACCTGCACAACACTGAAGTCTGTGGCACTGTAAAGAGAAACAGTCAGCATATGGTCAAGGTTGGGAGGAAACTTGACAAGAATGAGTTTTTTTTTTTCAAGTCAAATAACTTCCTCGCCACCGTATGGAACCACAACAGGGAAGTTTGCCTCCTGTCAACAGTACACCATCCCCTTATGCACCGCACAGACTCCGTGGAATACCGCAGAGACAGAGGGTGCCGCATCTGGAATCCGGAGTTGGTACTGGACTACAATATCAACATGAGGCAAGTAGACCAGTCGGACTCCATGATTTCCAGTGTGGAGTGTGCCAGGACCACGATGAAGTGGTACAAAAAGCTCTTCTTCCACTTGCTGGATATCACGGTCCTGAACTGCCACTACCTCCACGCCATGACTATAGGAAACTCAGAGACCTTCGAGGGGTTTGTGAGGGAGCAGTCTTGCGAAATCATCGCAAAATATGCAGTGGACAGGCCCCACCACTGCCTCCGCCCCATCAATGTCACACAGACTCCCCTACACCACTTCCCCAGCCACATCCCTCCTCAACTGAACTGCCCTAGACCCCAGCAGCGGTGTCATGTCTGACTAACTCGAAAGTGAGACAAACCACTCAAAGAAAAGACACGAGGTATGAGTGTGTCGACTGCAACATTGGCTTGTGTGTTAAGCCTTGCTTCAGAGAATACCACACCTTAGTACATTACTGATACTGTGTGTGCATGCGATATGACGCTCTAAGTGCTGTACATATTCGATAATCTGACACGCACTATAATAGTAAGGCCTGTAAGTATGTGATAAAAGTAATATAAGGTGGAAACTGGTATAGTGTTAGTGGAAAAGTGTAATGTAAGTGGAAAAATAGAATGTAAGTTGAAACAATAGTTACAGCGAGTTCACTCACTATGTAAATATGGGAAAATCTGATGCTCACTATAACAGTAAGGCCTGTAAATATGTGATAAGAGTTATATAAAGTGGAAATGGGTGTAAAGTTAGTGGAAAAGAATAATGTAAGTGGAAAAATAGAATGAAAGTTGAAACAACAGTCACAGTGAGTGCACTCACTATGTAAATATGTGCTAACATTACGCTAAATATAATCGTAAGGCCTGTAAATACAGTAGGCGCGGAAAGTATTGACTTTTTTTGCCGACGTCATTCTTTTTCGCGTTAATTGAAGTAGGGTCAATACTACCCTCCCCTGTGATGCGAAATGAGCTGACGCTTTTTCAACGGGAGCTGGCAACCCTGCTTGATAGGTTTGGCACCACAGGAGCAGGCTCAGTAATGTTTGGGCAGCCACAGGAGGAGGATTGTCTCTGTGTGTGATGCACCACGAGGGCATGTTTTGACTCAAATAACACAGTTATTTGGTTACCTACCACATTCTCATCATGCCTAAAGTAACCACAAGCAAGGACAAATGTGTAGAAGTGATTACTTTATACAAAGCTGGTCACAAACTCCCATTTATTGCAAATCAGATGGTGTTAGACTGAGGACAGTGCAGAGACTGGTGAAGCGGTTCAAGGACAGTGGGGAGGCCATTCCTCCCACTCCACTTCCCAAGCCTGGGAGACCTCGTAAGACAACCTTCAGGACCCGTCAGCTGATCTCAAGGCAAGTTAGCAAGGATCCAAGGCTAACAGCACGGGATTTAAAAGAAAAGAACCCACAGCTGCTGGCAGATGTGTCTGTCAGAAGTGTGCAGCAGCTGTTGCATGACGATCTGGGCTACAGGAGTTTTTGTGCTCGTAAAAAAACCACTGCTAACTGCACTTCAGAAGGAAAAGAGAGTAAATTTTTGTAAGAAATATCTTGCCTGGAGTGAGAAGCAATGGAAAACTGTGCTTTGGAGTGATGAGTCAACATTTGCTGTCACTGGTACCACTTCATCACGAGTGTACCGCAAACCAGGCAGTGACCCCCTGGATCCTAAGTACACTTCCAAGTTTGTTAAATACCCAGCCTCACTCATGGCCTGGGGCTGCTTTACATATTATGGTGTTGGTAGGTTGGTAATTCTACCTGCAAATGAAAAAGTGAACCAGAACAATTATCTGGAGCTCTTATGTGATGTTTTAAGTGACTCTTTTGATAAAACCAAGGCAACAGTATTTATGCAAGATTCTGCCCCTGCACATGTTGCAAAGTCAGTGAAACAATGGCTAACAGACTGTGAGGTTCCCTTTATTCGAGATTGGCCCGGAAACAGCCCAGATATCAATCCCATTGAGAATTTATGGGCGCACATGAAGCGGCAGCTGCGTAGTATGGACACATCATCTTTCCCTAAACTTGAGGCTGCAGCTATGGAGCAGTTTTAGTCCGTCTGTTCTGCAAAACTACACCATCAGTCTCCCCAGACGCCTTAAGAAGATAATAAAGGTGAAGGGGAATGCCAGTAAATACTAAATTCAATGGTGAGTGTTAATTTATTTGTTTCTCCTTGCTAACCACAAGAATGTTTTCTTTTTTTAAGATGGCGTCAACACTTTCCGCGCCTACTGTATGTGATAAAAGTTATATGGATGAGAATGGCAGTGCTTTAGTGGACATTTGTGCTGGGAGGGGGTTGGTGGTAGCTAATACCCTCTTCAGGCACAAAATGATCAATAGGTATACATGGACCTTGGTGAAAAGAGAGGACGGTGGAATGAATGAACGGAAGGCAATGATTGACTGTGTGTGTGGATGAAAGGATGAGAAGATGTGTAATGGATGCAAGAGTATATAGAGGTTGGGGGAGTGGACTTTCTGACCACCACTTGGTGGTGGCCAGAATCAGAATCCAAACAAGATGGAGGAAGAGAAGAAGGGAAGGACAGGAGGAAGTATTTGTTACAAGGAGGGTAAAAAAGTTACAAGAGGATGGAATAAAGGCTGAATATAAAAGGGAAGTGGAGGACCGATTGGGTAAATATAGACTGGAGCAGATGGGGGACGTGGAAGGTGTGTGCAAGATATTCACAGAAGAAATCTGTGCAGCATGTGAGGTGGTGTGTGGAGTGAAGAGAAGATGAAAGGGGGTTCAGGGAACAGCATGGTGGACTGAAGAGGTGAGAGAGACTGTGGCACAAAAGAAGAAAGCATATAACGAGTGGATGAGGAACAGGGGCGACGAAGAAGCTGAGAGACGGACGAGAGAGTCGTATGTAGTAAGGAGGAGAGAGGTGAAAAGATTAGTAAGAGAGAGTAAGAAGAGAGTGGATGAGGAATTTGGAAGGAATTTGAGTGCAAAGTGGAGGGAATGTAAGAAAATGTTCTGGAAGGAGGTAAACAGAGCTAGACAGGGTGCCAAAGAAGTCAGTGGGGGTATGAAAGATAAAAATGGTAGATTACTAGTGGAGAAGGAAGAAAAAGTAAACAGATGGAGAGAACACTTTAATGAACTGTTGAACATAGAGAATGAAAGTAAGGCAAGTATAAGTGGCTGGGGAATGGCAGGGAGAAGGAGGGTTGTGAGAAGAGAGGAAGAAATCACCAGGATGGAAGTGGTGGAAGCAATGAAGAAAGTTAAAATGGGGAAAGCCCCAGGAACTGATGGAGTGTGTGGTGAAATGCTGAAGCATGGGGGAGAAATAGTAATAGAATGGATGCGGAAGGTGTGCAGACTGGCTTGGGAGGAGGGTAGAGTCCCGGAAGATTGGAAGTCAGGTATAATTATTCCTCTGTACAAAGGAAAAGGGGAAAAAGCAGTGTGTGGTAATCATAGGGGTATGGTAGGATACTTATTGAGAGAGTTAGGGAAATTACTGAGGAATTAGTTGGAGAAGAACAAGGAGGTTTTAGGAAGGGAAGAGGTTGTGTAGACCAGATATTCATTCTTAGATCCTACGTGGAAAAGTTTCTAAAGAAAGGCAAGAAGTTGTATGCAGCCTTCATGGATCTGGTGAAAGCATATGACAGGGTGGATAGACAAGGTCTGTGGAAGGTATTAAGAATATATGGAGTAGATGGGAAGTTGTTGAAGGCAGTGAAGAGAATGTATGAGGGTGCTACGGCTGCAGTGCGTGTGGATGGCAAACTGAGTGAATCTTTCCATCTGAAGATTGTATTGAAACAAGGATGTGTCATGTCTCCATGGTTGTTCAATCTATATATGGGTGGGGTTATAAAAGAGATACAAGGTCGGGCAGTGGATGTTGGAGCGGCCCTAGTGAGAGAGGGCAATGTTTGGAAACTCCCTGTACTGTTGTTTGCAGATGATACTGTGCTGCTGAGCGAAGATGAAGGGGAGCTGCAAGGCTTGGGAGAGTGTGTAAGAAACGGAATCTAAAGGTGAATATAGGGAAGAGTAAAGTGATGATCTTCGAGAGAAGTGAAGCCAGTGAATGTACAGTGAGACTGGATGGGAAGGATATGGAGAATGTGAGTGAATTTAAGTACTTGGGCAGTGTGATGAGTAAGGATGGAAGTCTGGAGGGTGAAGTGCTCGAAAGGGTGCAGCAGGGAAGGAAGGTTGCTGGTTCGTTGAAAGCAGTGATAAGAAACAGGGAGGTGAGCATGGAAGTGAAAAAGTTGTTACATAGATTGGATGGGAAGGATATGGAGAATGTGAGTGAATTTAAGTACTTGGGTAGTGTGATGAGTAAGGATGGAAGTCTGGAGGGTGAAGTGCTCGAAAGGGTGCAGCAGGGAAGGAAGGTTGCTGGTTCGTTGAAAGCAGTGATAAGAAACAGGGAGGTGAGCATGGAAGTGAAAAAGTTGTTACATGACAGTATTGTGATACCAACTCTGACATATGGAAGTGAAGCTTGGACCCTGTTGGAAGGACAGAAGTCAAGAGTGAGAGCAGTGGAAATGAGTTATTTGAGAGGAGCATGTGGAGTCACATGGAGAGACAGACTAACAAATGAGGAAGTGAAGGAGCGTTGTGGTGTGGTTGAGGACGTGATGGGAAGCGTTGGGAGAAGCATGTTAAGGTGGTCTGGGCATGTAGAGAGGATGGAGAGTGAAAGACTGACGAGGAGAGTGTATGTGAGTGAGGTGGAGGGGGCGAGAGGGAGGGGGAGGCCTATGATGAGATGGAGGGATGGAGTGGAGAGGTATATGAGGGGGGAGTGAGTTGGGAGCATGGTAGTGAAATGGCAGGGGACACAGTGACATGGAGGCGATTTGTTTGTGGCCACCCCGTGCGGGATTGAGGCGTCTGGCAATAGATGGAGATAGATAGATGATCCTTATGACGACACAGAGGCAGCTGAGTATGATGATGACACTGCTTCCATTGTCTCCAAACTGGACTTTGAGGGGGTTCCTGAGGGAGGCTGATGAGGAGTAAGTGGTACAGATGTGGCAGCATGAGGCAGCAGCACACTCGCCTCGCACTGAGAGGTTGTGGTCTGTCTCAAGCCTCGGAACCCCTTGTCCCTCCAAGTAGGCAATGTCTTCAGTCAGAGTCAGGGAAGAATCTTACATTATTGTTCTTCATCATCATCATCCAGATCTCCTTTCTCACCCAAGGGCAGAGGGGGGAGTAGCAATGCCCAGACAGCCCAAATCTGCCCAATCCAATGGGCCCACGCTTCCATTCGCTCACCATTCAAGTCCCCGGAATCCTGGCTCTATCTGATACGCCAAAAACATTCACACTGACTCTATTGGATATGTTTATGTAAAGCTACGGAACATAATTGTTCATTTCCATTAAATATGCTTTACTAATTTCTTTTCCAGGTTGTTAGCATTTGCTGGTGACCAGTTTGATGTAGGTTTGGTGGAACAGGGGACAACTTTTCCGAGATGATGGACTCATAAGTAATTTTCCCCATAACATTAGTTATTTCTAACTCGCAGAATTCTCAAATTGCAGCACTTGCCCAATCTCATTCGTTTCATTTCGTTTTGTTTTTGAAGGCTACAACATGCTTGCATGTGTCGGCCTTTTTGGATTGGAGCGTGTAGCATTTTATGACCGGATGCCCTTCCTGATGTCTACCAATGACCCTTGGGTGGATTTGATCCTCCAACCCTTCGGCCAGAGCGGAGCGCTCTAACCCACTGAGCCACGGCTGCTACAAAAGCCGTGATTTTGGTGATTCCACTGTAATACTATTTATCTGCCTCTTAAAGGTACAGCCTACTGTACAGAAGTAAAGAAGATATAAGACAAACGTTAATGATTTTTACAACCATAACTTTTGGAAATAAATACATTACTACATAATTCTTTGTTTTCTATAGGCATAGCCTGTTTGACAGAAGTACAGCAGATATAACACAGTAACATGAAAGAGGTTTAATGCAATTAATATGTGGGAAATAAGTAGAGAACTGCACATAGCACATTCTTTTTCTGCTTTCTGACAGTGCCTGTTAGCATTTCTGGTCACCATGAACCTGAAATCCATGTACCATTAATGTGTGAATGATGAGGATCTACTGCAATAGTGTCATAGGAGGAGCTCCGAGGAATAACTCCAAACATGCCTAACTCAATAAACCAAGAAAAAAAAAAAAAGAGTTTGGTAATTAATTTTTTTACTCATGGTGCATTCAGAGTTCCTCCACAGAGCAGCATTATAAAAATGATATATGGTACTCCATGAAAGAACACCAAAGGTGCCACGAATTCAAAATTCCATAAGATATCCATTATTTTCATTATTTTGATTTTGGGAAATTTGGAGTTCCTCCATGGAACTCCATGTATCAATGATGCCATTGCATGCAGCCAACAGAATAATGAATGGCTATCATTAATAAGGTACCTGAACCTTTCTATACTGTAGCATCACGAAGAGATGCCAAGAAACACCTAGGGAAAAAATTGCATCCTATTGATATATTAGGCCAAGATACAGCAGATACTCAACAAGCATATACAGTATAGTATATTGGCAAATACACACAAAGTAGTGGAAACTAGGAGTTTGGGGTCAACATGTATCTGAAAATGGTAGAGTTGTGGTAAGACTGAAGGACCAGATATCGAAATGGTTGCAATGTTTAACTGGATGACAGTAACTTCGGTCTCCAAAAGACTTATCTCCACAAGCAGATACTGAATTAAACCCATACTATTAAAAACATTTGTGGTAGGTGGGGGCGCCCACCATCCACTCACTCGAGGTAGTGCTGCTCTCGGGTGTCTGCCCTCTCCTCTCCTCCATCCTTCTTTCCTTCAATCCTCTTCTGTCTATCCTTCATTCTTTCCTTGTACTTCTGCCTACAGTTGACTTTACACTCCCTCTTCTGTCTTTCTTGCCTTCATTCTTTCCTTGTCCTTCTGCCTGTGGGTGACTCTACACTGAGTGACAAGCCAAATGATTTCCTGTACACCAGGAAACCATTTACTATGCTGGGTGGTAACCATATAACCAAATTTTGGCACCTGGTGGTTCAGTGGGAAATTACGGCGCTCCAATCGGATTGAGCCAGTGAAAGTTTATATCCAAGGGGTGGTTGGAGTTTATTGCTCATGTAATGCCATTCAGGGATGAGTGAAGCTGGTCACTCTCACCTTAAATGTCAGGATCAACTTGCCTAGACCAGGGCTCCTACGCTCCTCTGTGGGGCGACATAGGATTGGATAATGAATGAATGAATGATATTAAAAACATAGAGATATGTCACAAGTATTCTTGAAAATATTATTAAACTACTGGCTAGGTGTGAATGAAAAGTTTCTTGTTCATGCTAGGTACAACTGAAAAATTTTGAGGAAATTTATGGAAGAAATTAAACGTTAAACATTTGTAAGCAAGACACAAAAGATATTACCTGCATCAAGCCAAAGACTGAATATATTATTTCTAACTTTTACAGTGCTGCACTTACATCTTTCCAAATGTAACTTTTCATAATTCAAGTTGTTTCACCAAATTTTCAAATCTACCCAGACAGTATCACCTCCACCTGCTTTACAGCCATATGGTAAGGATATTCCACGGCAAAAGAGAAAACACACTGTAATTTACATTGTTCTATGCATTATTTTTCTGCATGACTAATATTTTGTCTACAGTGGCTTATTTTAACCCAAACAATGCACAAACTTGAAGTGCTGGTTTGCTGGGCAGAGCTTCAGCTATGACTTGCACTTCATGGGTTCAACAAGCTCATCTATAAACATATAATATAGTACAACCTCAAATTTTCAAACATCTAAAGTTTGGAAATATCTAAAGTTAGAATACAATAATTTATGAAATCTTTTATTATTACAGTATTTCCCCAAACTAGCTCAAAAATAACAGCAGAGTCAAGCATCTAATATTGTAGCAACACTTATCTGGTACTGATGACTTTATTATAAAGTGTCTGGTCCATCCATCCATCCATCATCCAATCCTATGTCACCCCACAGAGAAGCGTAGGAGCCCAAGGCTAGGCAAATTGGTCCTGACATTTAAGATGAGAGTGAACACTCACAATAAAAGTTTCCTCTCCTCCTTGTAGTTAAGCTCTTTATTTCTTTGACTCAAATTTCATTATAACTGTGGCTTCAAAAGGTGTCCTAGCTTTGTGAATTACAGTGATGCAATGCTATGAAAAAAGCTGGCAACAAAACAATCTAGGAACAAGTACGTAGTGTGGTGCACGTGTTTTGAGACAATTGTGGTGATGGAAACACAACCATGTACAACACCAAAATATGAAAGTGCAGTACTCAGAAGTTCTGTACAGACTGAGACTAAATAAGTATTTTTGCATGTGTTCTCAGTGATGGTTGTGGTATTTGAAACACCACATTACAAAGAAATGTGATAAGATGTCAAAGTTCTTTGATGAGTGAAATTACAGTAAAGATCCCTTAACCACTTTACACCACAGAACATCCCTCTGTCATATGTAATTAACTACCAAATTTACTCTTATTTTTAACAGAAACATGATTGTTGGCAGGCAGCAATCTTATACTGTATTTCTCTTAGATGATCTGTATCACTTAAACCATCGTGTAATCTACAGTAAGTCCTCATATTTCGATGAATTTTACTTCGACGCTTCATTTTTCGCGAAAGAAAGAAGTTTCCAACATGTCACAGACTTCGTCATTTTCTCTCAATTTTCATCGCCGCTTCCAGCTGGCAGCCGACACTTAGCAGACGACGCATACTGATGTTCATTTGGTGGCGGCCATCTTGCGACCACCCTGCCCTCTATCAATACAGTGGCGGTACTACAGACCCCTTCACCACTGTGTTTTTTGTGCAGCCGAGAAGCAGAGGATTTTGCAGCTCATTGAGGAGGGGTTGACAGCCCCTGAAATACGTCGCTTGACTGGGGCTCCTGACAGAACCATAAGGATACTCAGAAAAAACAAGGCAACTCTCAAAAAGCAGGTGAGTGCACGTAAAGTAAATCGGTCTGTGTTTTTTTTCCCCTTAATCTTTATTTCTGCCACATTTTTTTTCTGTACCAATATCCACCTAATGGAGTTAGTTTTTAGAGTTAACCAACCAAGTGTTAGTTAGAACAATTCAGGGGAAGAATATACAGTATTGTAATGAAAATCGGTAATGTTGGTTACTGTTATGTTGCATCATACCTCTAAGGAAGAACAAGGAACCTCTCAACAAGCAGGTGAGTGCACATAAAATAACAATAAAGTAAATGTGTGTGTTTTTTCCCCCTCAACCTTTATTTGTGCCACGGTTTTTTACTATCAATATTCATCTAATGGAGTTAGTTTTTAGAGTTAACCAATGTTAACCAACCAAGTGTTAGTTAGAACAATTCGGGGGAAGAATATACAGTATTGTAATGAAAATCGGTAACACTGGTTACTGTTATGTTGCATCATACCCCTAAAGAAGAACAAGGAACCTCTCAACAAGCAGGTGAGTGCATGCAAAATAACAATAAAGTAAATGTGTGTGTTTTTTTCCCCTCAACCTTTATTTGTGCCACTGTTTTTTACTGTATCAATATTCACCTAACGAAGTTAGTTTTTAGAGTGCGATCAGATGCACAAGCCTACACACAGCAGAGGTGGACAAAATGGCTGTAAGACACCACTTGACACACTACGACTTAGACTCAGGTGTGGTTGACATAACAGAGGAAGAGATGAACTCTAGTGAAGAGAATGAAAGGCCAGATCACACTGCACAGGAGAAGATGACCACCCAGAAATTGTCCCACAGCCTGTCCACCATAACCGACATGGCAACAACCTTCGAGACATACACCGGGACTATGCATGAGGCTACCCAGATCCTATTCACCTTGAATGATCTGAAATCTCAAGTGATGGCAGTCTACAACAGAAACCTACTGGAGCAGAGACAAGCCAGGATCACACAATTTTTTAATGTGACACAGAATGTGGCTGCTATTATGCAAGACTCAGACGTGACAGGAGAGGAGGATGGAGGGGGAGAAGTGGACAGAGAGGAAGTGGAGTTGTTGGAGCCAGAATTCGACTTTGAGGGCTTTGGCTTAGGTGATAGGGCTTCCCTAAAGAGGCCCATGTCACCTAGTAACTAGCTCATCCACCGTCAACACACCTTCACCTGCCACTCATGCCAATGTTTACTTTACTTCTGGTAAGGATTTTTGGTGTTGCAGCTCTTTATAACTGTTCTAATGTCATTTCAGGTACATGTTTATTGTGTTTTGCTGTATAAGCAACTAGTAAACACTCCATACTCAATTTTGGGTAGGGCCTGTTTGGTGTTATAGTACTTTGATAGGGTAGGTAGCTGTCCCACTGGAACGCCCATCTATTTTTCCCATTGATTCTTAACTTCACACTTTGACGTTTCACGTTTCGCGACATTTTGGCGGAACATTAAAACAGTGAAAAATGAGGACTTACTGTACATTTAAATAAATTACTATGTAACTCCAAAGTAAATATAACATTTGGCATCTTTCCCTACTTGTTTCGCACAAACATATGCATGTACACACATACTTTGCCACTTCTGAGATTCCAGTATTTCTTTACGGTTTCAATAATGCAGACTTGCATATGTGTACTTGTCGTAAAATACAGTACATCATTAATAAAATGAACTAACGATTCTGTGAGTAAGCACTGCACAACGTTGCATCATTCAGGTTGTAAACAAACATCACAGCTGATCTCCTGCTATGCAACAAAAAGTGGTAGTGAAAGATGTGTATTTCATGTACTCTGTCATACACAAATAAATGAATGCAATATTAGTTTCCCTTCCAACTTATTGATCGATGTTAAATACAAATACATCTGCAAAGTGTTTTAGAACAAGTGGGCATAAACAAGATGAGGAAAAGTAAATATGCAAGAAAAATACATCATGTTTGTAACAATTACTGTATTGTACTGATAATTATCATTAACCTGAGTTAAAAGGGGATAAAAGATAACTGGAAGTATTATATAAAAAAAAAAAAAAATTAGAAAGCCTACAGCTAGGTAGTTAGCCCACACTAAATTTTTGTGTCAAAAGCATGTCGAAACTATGAGAATTACAAGTACAGCCAGATAAATACTTTGTCTAAAATCTGAACTCTGCAAAAGTTTGAATAGCTTGTGGACACAGGCACTTCGAATCTTCTGTCTTTCTTTTCTTCATTTTTTCCTCTTCCTTCTGCCTATGGGTGACTCTACATTGAGTGACAAGCCAAATGGTTTCCTGTAGGCCAGGAAACCATTTGCTACGCTAGGTGGTAACCAAATTATGGCACCTGGTGGTTTACTGAGTAATTAAGGTGCTCCAATCAGATTGAGCTGGTGCAGGTTTATATCCAAGGGGCGGTTGGGGCTTACTGCTCACGTAATGCCACTCAGGAATGAGTGAGGCTGGTCACTCTCATCTTAAAGGTCAGGACCAACTTTCCTGGCCCCACACTCCAACACTCCTCATGGGGCAACATAGGATTATATGGATGGATGGATGCACCGTAATAATGTTCATTTGGTCAATTACCAGGAAATATACAAAGAAGTTCTTAAACATGCATCATCATCATCTTCATCATCATCCAATCCTACGTTGCCCCACGAGAAGCGTAGGAGCCCGGGGCTAGGCAAGATGGTCCTGACATTTAAGATAAGAGTGCCCAGCCTCACTCATCCCTGAGTGGCATTACATGAGCAATAAACCCCAACCATCCCTTGGATGTAAACCTTCACTGGCTCAATCTGATTGGAGTGTCATAATTACCCACAGGCAATTCTGATATTTAAAATTAAAATAATATATACACATAAAACAAGAAAGTAATGGAAGGCTTAGTCAATTTAGGATAGGTACCTACTAATCCAGACACCACATGGGAAGGCATAACTCATAACATTCATAACTCAAAATGTCAATTGGTTCTAGCATCCCTTCTGTAGGCAAACCTTCAGACAAATACTTACTTTCTTCTATCTGCTAAGTCTTATTGTGGACAAAACTTCAGTTTACTAAGTTCTGGTAAAAAGACTGACTTGGCTATAATACTTTTCATGCATTATGTTGTCCTCATAAAAAGATGTGTATAGCACCACTGCAAAAGCACTGTACAGTTGGCCACATATGAACCTCAGGCAGCATTATTGTTCAGAGGTGTGATGGTTAGCACACTCAACAATCGATGTCTTCACAATTCTGAATGGCAGGAACGTGAATGAACACAGATACTGACTGTTATCTGAAATCGCCAAGCAAATGCAAAGCATTAATGTCACAAAGTGTAGCTGGACTTCTACTTCACATTGAGGTCGATCAATAACAACAACATCACTGACACCGTTTCAAGTTCAAATGTGGTTCTTGTACAACAAGATCTGTTATCCTACTTATTCAGTATATATGTCTGCAGTGAAAACGAGAGAACAGTAAGAACTAAATACCTAAATTACTTACATTAGACTTGACAGCCGGTGGTTTTTTACCATCCATACCTGAAGGCAGAGGGGGCCTTGGCATCACTCTCGCCAGCACTCTGCTCGGAGTCCTTGATAACAGTCTGAGCAATCTCCACCATGTAGCTCTCCAGCGTTCGCACCTTTTCTCTCAGATTCTCCTGCACTTCAGCCTCAGTCATCCCTTCATCCTGATATAAAAGGGGCAGGTGTGATCAAACAAATCCAAGCGGCTCTGTCATTTTCATTTATCCTATGTTACTGAGAAGTATTAATATGGAAAATAACTGAAAGGACAAAGTAAATGCAAGAAATAAGGTGTAGAGAACATAATACACCACGAAAAATCCAACACTGGTTGCTGTGTAGCTGTGCCGACAAACATGAATACGTTTTTGTTTTTTAATGCTATCATCACAACTTTGTATGTAATGTACAGTAATCTTTACAAAAAAGGGAAGAATAGGCTGCAAGGTGTTTATCTTCAAAATACGTACAGTTTTCCCAGCAACTTCTATAGCTTGTGAGAGTGATGACATTAAAGTTGGTACATCTACTTTCCATCTATCTATCAATCTACAGCCAGACACCATAATCATGTAATGGGTGGTAATTTGTCTTTAAGTTTGTTGTTTTACAAGGAAGGGCATCAACCCTCCGCCAACCCACTTACTGACACATAGGGTACACGTATGGGTTGCATGATTACCACCCAGCGTTGTAAATGGTTTCCTGATATGCGATGTAAATGGTTTCCTGGCTTACAGGGAATTATTTGGGGCTTGCATTGTAAATGGTTTCTTGGCTTACAGGGAACCATTTGGCATGTCACACAATGTAAGAGCCATCTGAAGAGGAAAGAAGAGTAATATGAAGTGATGAGAAAGATAGGAGAAATAGGAAGAGAGAAAGGGCAGACACAAAAAAAGAGTGATAATGGTGAAGGAAGAAGTAGGCAGCACTATGTCAAGTGAGTGGATGATGGTTGCCACCACCTGTCTCCTGTCTTATCTCTACCTATCCCCTTTCTCCCAGTTCTATATTTCAAATGAGATGGAGGTAAAACTAAGGAGACAGAAGAGTCTTTTCTTTAAAGGTGTAAGGGCAGTTGCTGTATCGTTCCTGCTAGTAGTAGCCTCATTACACATGCATAAAACTGTATAACCTACTTCTCATGTGTATGGTATTATCAATGTGAAAATTTTTCTTTGTAAAATGTTTATGACTTCTACTTTTCACCTGCTAAAAATGGTAAAACTCAGGAACTGGTGTTGTAAAAATATTCTACACAGATCACATAAAGTCTACTCAAATTCCTTGGTAATATTGATGTGAGTCATACTTTCCTTTCTAATTTTATCTGAACACAGTGTGTAGAATCATAACTGCTTCTATACAACCTAAAGGGAAGACTACAGCTCTTCATTTCTTAATTAGGGCCAAGACTGGTGCTAGAAATTTGGATACATGACTCTAATTTCATCTAGGGCTGGTGGTGGTACTGTCAAAGATGAGGGAGAGTGGGAATGTGCGGTTTGCCACAAGGACACGGGAAGCAATTCCATCTTGTGCAGTATTTTTGATAAGTAGGTGCATAAGAGATGTAGTGGTACTAGAGGTAGACTGTGAGATAATGTTGATTTTGTATGTGTGGTGTGTTGGAGACAACATGTGGAGATTGTCTGGCATAAAAGGATTGATCTTGTTGGTGAATCTCTTGATTGTGTCGAAAAGGTCTGTTACTTGGGAGACATGTGCCGAGGTGCGGTTAGAGCTAGCTCTGTGGCTAGAGTGAGGAGTGGTTGGAAGAAGTTCAGGGAGCTGTTGCCTCTCCTGACACTGATAGGGCTCTCCCTCCTCGCTAAGGGATAATTGTATGTGTAATGTTAGAAGTGTAATGCAATATGGTAGTGAGACCTGTGAAGTAAAAGAAGAGGATACCTGTAGGGTCAAACATACAAAAAATGATAATGACAGGGTGGATGTGTTGTGCGTCCATGAATACAAGGCCTGGGGTGGATTAGGTTTATGACAGAGGAGTTGAGAGGAAGGATGGGGCAGCAGTGTATTGGTGCTGTGATGAGGAGGGGTAGACTGAGATGGTCTGGGCACGTGGAGAGGATATGGGATGACAACTGGGTGCAGAAAGTGTGAAGTGTGAAGACTGTTGGTTGGGTTGCAAGAGACAAATAAAAAAAGACTGGGACAAGGTCATAGTGTGGACTCAGGGACAGGGGACAAGCCCGTAGCCAGGAGGGGGTTGAGAGGATCGGATGACACCCCCACCTGCCTAAAGGTTCACTTCCTCATAGTGTGTTTTAATATCACTGCAAAAAGAGTCACTGTCCATTGTTCAGAAGTTTTGTGCTGCTTCTCATTGTCACTTATGCATACACCTAGACCCCTATAGCAAATATGCAGCAGACCTTTGACCAGCAGGCTGCTATGCAATTTCAGACTCAGCAGAAAAAAAGACACTCCCCCACCTGCCTAAAGGTTCACTTCCTCACGGTCTGTTTTTTATTATCTGTGCAAAAAGAGTCACTGCCCATTGTTTCGACGTTCTGTGCTGCTTCTCTATGTTATGCATACACCCAAACCCCCACAGCAAACATGCAGCAGACCTTTGACCAGCAGGCTGATAAGCAAGTTCAGATTCAACAGAAAAGACCCCCCCCCCCCCCCCAAAAAAAAAAAGTCTGGCTATGGGCCTGAGAGGGAGGCTGCCAGAGACCAAGCAGCATGGAAAACTGCCATTAGGTGACCAAGGCCAATGTATGCATGCATGCATGTTGGACCCTTTGTAGTGAAATGATATCCTAACTATATTTAACCCCTCAATATGATGACATCGTTCTTGAGAAAGTTAAGATCACTTCTCAGTAATGCATGGAATTAAAAGATCCAGAAAAGAAAAGCACTAAACTGGAGAACTATCAGGGAAGTGTCCAGTAAAAAGGGTCATATATCCACTCCCTCATTATCCAGTTATTCAAACTTCGAAATTCTAAATAACAAAAATGTCCATCACAATGCCTGTTGGATAGAGACCACTCTATCAACTGCCAAGTTATTAAAAAAAATGTTATGTGCATCTTCCTAAATACCATACCTTACTTTTTCACGTATGCTGCTGCCATGTCCATTTATTTTTTTCTAGGCCTTTCACACCTTGACCTACCCTCACACTCATTCATAAAGATTTCCTTCTCACCAGCCTTTTCTTAGCCATTCTCCCTAGGTACACATCTACAGATTTCCTTACTTTACAACTTTCAGGAAACTCTTTGTTTCTTATACTGTTATTTTTCTTTATTTCTAATTCAAATTAATCTGCAATAAAACAAGCCTGTTTAGCTCCAACTCACCTTCACTTTCAACTCCTTTATAAGATACTTCAGACTGACATTAATCATTAGTTTTATCCTTACAACTTGGATAATGCTGAAAAAAAAAAAAATCTATAACTATCATCAGTCTCCTTTCTAAATTAATCCTTTCCTTCTGATACCGTACAATACTCTTGCTACTTCATGATGATTTTGTTAACTTCCTAGAAACCAACTGTAGTGATCGGGCTAGAAACAATCTCCATGAACTCCTTCACATCCTGCTTTCTCTCCCTGAGCTGAATATAATTCTCTGAAGGTAAAGCGCATGTATGCATGCACGTGCACACACACACACACACACA
>JAGKTI010003193.1:33307-47954 GCA_018397915.1 Birgus latro
ACACACACACACACACACACACACACACACACACACACACACACACACAAAGGAAGAATATAAAAGAGCTAGAACTGAATAGACAAGAATAAATAGAGAGGAAGAAAGAAACTTAAAAAAAGGTATACTGTAGTTGACAAATGTAAGGAAGAACCTAAATTGTTTTACAGGTTTGTTAATGGCAATCTGAAACAAAACGAAGGAATCAATGAGCTGAAAGCAAAAGGAAATGTCTATAAAGATGCGGTTATGCAAGCTGAAATAATGAACAAATGCTTCCAATCAGTCATCACTACAGAAAGTGCTTTTGTGAAAGGAGGAAGGAATGACCAGAAATGTAGTGTTCATCCATCCATCATCCAATCCTATGTTGCTCCATGAGAAGCATAGGAGCCTGGGGCTAGGCAAGTTGGTCCTGACATTCAACATGAGAGTGACCAGCCTCATGCAACCCTGAGTGGCATCACATGAGCAATAAACCCCAACCATCCCTTGGATATAAACCTTCATCGGCTCAATCTGACTGGAGTGCCGTAATTACCCACTAAACCACCAGGCACCATAATTTGGTTATATGGTTTCCACCCAACATAGTAAATGGTTTCCTGGTGTACAGGAAACCATTTGGCTTGTCACTAAGCATAAAGGCACCCACAGGCAGCAGGAAGTGGAAAGAATGAAGAAAGACAGAACAAGGAGTGTAAAGTCACCTGGAAGCAGAAGGACAAGGAAAGAATGAAGGAAAGAAACACAGAATAGGATGGAAAGAAAGAAGGATGGAGGAGAGGAAAGGGCAGAAGCCTGAGAGCAGCACTACATCGAGTGAGTGGATGGTGAGAAGTGCAAGAAGTATACAAATTACTGGAAACTCAAGATGTGAAGAAGGCCTCAGGACCAGACAGGATCTCTAACTGGATACTAAAGGAATGCAAAAGAACAATTGGTGTGATTTAATTGTGTGTTCTCTGGAAGAAGGGAAAGTGCCTCGGGAATGGAAAAAGCCAATGTGGTACCAATTTATAGGGGAGGGAACAAGGAGGACCCCTGAATTTTAGACCAGTGTCCATGTCCATCCTGGTCACAAAATTGTGCTAAAGAATCCTGAAAGACAGATGGATAAAGTATCTGGAGGAGACGGACATTCTGGCAGAAAGCCAGTTTTCATTCATAAGTGGAAGGTTGTGTGTTTGCAGCTTGTTGACCTTCTACTAAAGGACAACAGATGTGCTACAAGAGAGAGATAGTTGGGTGGATTATATGTATTTAGATTTGGAGGATACCTTTGACAAGGTACAGGTACCCCACAAGTGACCGATGTGGAAACTGTAACACATAGGAGAACTGAAGGGGAACTTGAAATGAATGAGAGACTTCTTGAGAGACAGACAAATGAGGACAGGAATAAAGGACAGGATGTCTGTGTAAGGGTGCAAATTTTAGCGTTGCCCTCAGAATGAAAATCCCATCAATGTGACCACCAGTGTAAGGGCGCAAGATTTTGCTCTCCCTTGTAATGAATATTCCACCGCTTATGACACCAGTGTAAGGGAGAGAATTTTTAGCGTTGCCCTCAGAAAAGAAAAATCCCACCGATGTGACCACCAGTGTAAAGGTGACAATTTTAGGTTCCCTTAAAATGAGTATGATCTATCTATATCCAAATCTATCTAAATAACACACCGCTGTGCCGCCAGTGTGGTGGTGAAAAATTTCGCACAATTGAAATTTGAATGAATTTAATTCGATGTTTTCTGGTTACTGCCAAAGAAGTTATCCTGGAGATATTAACAGGGCCTCAATAATTTTGATTAACACTAGGAAGAAACACCATCATATAATAATTGAAATAATTTGGTATGCTGCCACCACCCAGCGGTTGCCGGGAAAAAAAAAAGTATTAAAGATATAAGTCCCGTCCGATGGAAGAGGGGACAATGAGGCCTACGGCAGTAAACAGGGTAGCGTGAGAAAAATATAAGAGAGCGTGGTCTTTATAGATGATACATGCCTTGCAGGCCACTCGGTCTCATGAATTACTTCCCAGAGGATTTATACCAAACACATACGAAAAGTATACTTATCCATATTACTAACCTTAATTTACATAGAATGAAAAACTACGAACAAGAATTAGTTACTGGAGCATAGTAATCCTTTAGTCTCCGATACCACCAGATTATCTGAGAGAATGGAAGCTCTCTTCTCCACAGTTATAAATCACCTGTCTCACATATCACAGTACATATAATTATATGAGAGTAAACCAATACAGAAGTACCTTGGGCTCTACACTCAACAAGTTGTTGATTAATCTGCTCACCAAAGTACTATTCACCCGATACAAAACACATGTACATAGAGAATTCACTCAACTCGATCTCTTAACTCGTCGCGAGGTACCCTTGTGAAATAGAAAAATGACATCCTCAGGAGAAACACACATAAACCATGGTCTCAAAAGGACTCGTAGTGATACCCAAGTTTACAACGTGTTACACAGTTTACTCTACATTTAAAGAAATCATCCCTATTTTCCATGAGTTTGCACAACCTAACATATCTATGTATATAATCCGAATCCCAAGAATAATTTAATATGTAGACTCAGCGCTTACAGTACTCTGCATGATAGAGGAATACAACACTCCACTTCTCACTCACTTATAACCAAAATATTACACTACATGAATAAAAGGCTTAATAAGTGGACCATACGACAACATTATCGACACTGTGAATTGGAAGGAACTAAGTGGAAATGTGTAAGGGCTTTGGCACTAGGACTGCGGGACGTTACCCAGACAGCAATTCCGACTTGATGTCGCCGCACCACAATCTGCGGAGTTCCGTCCTCCATGAGGTTACAGCGAGAAGTCACATATAATAGTATTGGAAAATATTATCAGACAACTTACTTTATATATAGTTAGAATGACAACTAATTATTGTGACAAAGTACTATAACACCAAACAGGCCCTACCCAAAATTAAATGAGTGTTTACTAGTTGCTTATACAGCCTAACACAATAAACATGTACCTGAAAAGACATTAAAAGTGTAACAAAGGCCATTGAAAGGCCAAACCCTCGAATGCAGCCCATACGGTTTGTTTTGATCATGTGATTCACTGTACTGTTTTTCCACACTCCACAGGTATAAATTTGTAAGTTCAACATTTACATTACTGTTCTGGTAAGTTTATGTGGAAGTTAAAATACTATTAAATAATATTAATGCAAGAAATAAAGTCTCATAACCAGTTTACCTGATAGCCTCTGGGATGGTGACTGGATTAGTTATTAAGATCTGCGGTAGTGCTATTCCATAGGACTGAATTTCTACGTTCAGCATTTAAATTACTGTTCTGGTAAGTTTATGTGCAAATTAAATACTATTTAATAATGTTAAAGCAAGAAATAAAGTCTCATAACCAGTTTACCTGATAGCCAATGGGATGTTGACTTGATTAGTTGTTCTTTTAAGATTTGCGGTAGTGCTTTTCCATAGGACTGAATTTCTAAGTTCAATATTTATATTACTGTTCTGGTAAGTATATGTGCAAGTTAAAATACTATTAAATAACGTTAAAGCAAGAAATAAAGTCTTATAAACAGTTTATCTGATAGCCGTTGGAATATTGACTTGTTTTGTGGCTCAGTGGGTTAGAGCGCTCCGTTTTGGCCATAGGGTCGGAGGATCGAATCCACCCAAGGGTCATTGGTAGACATCAGGAAGGGCATCCGGTCATAAAATGCTACACGCTCCAATCCAAAAAGGCCGACGCATGCAAGCATGTTGCAGCCTTCAAAAACGAAACGAAACTTAGTAGCACAGATCAGCTGAGATACCATAACAGTGAGGATGGCAGATGCTGCAAGGCCATGTATTGATTGAAGACGTTTATTTGATAGTGTCTGTATGCTCAAGTGTCAACAAAATTCACATTTAACACATTAATAATCATTCTTATATATATGCACTTGTATTATGGAGCTGAAGTAGTCGCCATCTTCCTTGTTTACAAACAGGGGAGCATATGCGTCATCTGCTGAGTGTCGGCTGCCAGCTGGGAGCGTCGAGGTTTGGGGGAAAATGACAAAGTTTGCGACGTCGAAAACTTTTTTCTTTCACGAAAAATGAAACGTTGAAGTAAAATTCGTCGAAATATGAGGACTTACTGTCAGTAAAATACTGGAAATGGGTAAAAGTACCAAGAGACCATCACTGAACTATCTGATGGATAATAAAAGGCAAGAGAAGAGAAGGACTTGGGAGTGCTGGTCCAGGATAATTTGTCTCCTGAAAAACACATTAACAAGATAGTTAGAATGATGTATAACCTCTTGTCTAACGTACGAGTAGCATTCCATTATATGGACAAGATGATGACAAAAATGGCAGTGGCCATGATCCACCCCAGGTTGGAATATGTGGCAGTAGTGTGGTCCCCATATAAAAAGAAAGATGTAAACAAGATTGAGGGAATACAAAGAACAGCAAACAAGATGGTCCCTAGGCTGACACATCTGTTGTACAGGTAAAGGCTGGAAAAACTTGATCTGCCTGCCTCAGAAGAAACGAGAGGGAGGGGAGACAAGATTGCAGTGTTCAGGGCCAGGTTGGGAGTAGAAAAAATTGACAGAAGATCTGTTTGTATAGGATGGGAGAGTAACAAGAGGGCACAGAATGAAACTGAAAAAGCCAACTTGCTTGAAGGATATCAAGAAATATAGTTTTCCACACACTCGATGTAGTGCTGATCTCAGGTGTCTGCCCTTTCCTCTCCTCCATCCTTCTTTCCTTCCATCCTCTTCTGTCTTTCTTGTCTTCATTCTTTCCTTGTCCTTCTGACTACGGGTGACTTTACACTCCCTCTTCTGTCTTTCTTGCCTTCATTCTTTCCTCATCCTTCTGCCTGTGGGTGACTCTACACTGAGTGACAAGCCAAATGATTTCCTGTACACCAGGAAACCACTTACTATACTGGGTGGTAACCATATAACCAAATTATAGCACCTGGTGGTTCAGTGGGTAATTGAGGTGCTCTCAGTCGGATTGACCCAGTGAAGGTTTATATCCACGGGGTGATTGGGGTTTATTGCTCACGTAATTCCATTCAGAGATGAGTGAGACTGGTCACTCTCATCTTAAATGTCAGGACCAACTTGCCTAGTCCTGGGCTCCTACGCTCCTCTGTGGGGCGACATAGGATTGGATAATGAATGAATGAATGCGTGAATAGTTTTCCACATAGATGCACAGATCTGTGGAATAGCCTGGACAAAGAGGTCGTCCAGTCTAAAAACTTAAACAAGTTCAAAGCAAAATCTGACCTGCTGAGAAACAGAGGTGGGACCCCATGTGCATAGCTTATTACCTGTATATCACAACTAGGTAAATAAATAAATAAATAAATATGGGTATACACACACACACACACAGAATCACTGAATTGAAAATGTCCATGGCCACATTCCAAACATCTTAACATTTTCTTGTACAGTATCAATACTGTACAGGTAAACCATTTTAATCTTCACATATTTCCATAAAAAACATATAAAAGGATACCAGCATTTAATATGCAGACTAAATCACTAATGAAAAAGTGTTAAAAAAACATCACTCATTATTTTTACAATAGTATGACTCACTAGCTTCTTGTTGAGGTCGAGGATGGTACGCTCCTTGTCCCTGAGGTTGTTGTTAAGTTCAGCAATGCGGGCATTCAACTCGCTAATTTTTTCCTTGAGGGTATTCTTTTCTGCCTCCGCCCGCATCTGGCCCTTCTCGCACTCCTGGATCCTCCCCCACAGGTCTGCTGGGTTTGCTCCAACATACTCATCCTTGAAGAAAGGGAGGGTAATTTAGTAACACAGAATAAAATGGGTTAGAAAGGAAGAGTAATTTAGTAACACAATAAATGGGTTATTGTGTTACAAGACTGATGACCCATAATTATAAACACCTTTAAAGTTGTAGGTGGGAGTACCATCAGGAACAAAAATTCACCTTATACTAATAATGCATTTCATCTCTACTTTCACTTTCTTCTCCATGTTAATATTCCTTTACTGAAAGAGGCTTGATATGTTTCTCTGCCTACAGATGATTTTCTATGATACGATGTGTTGAGGTGAAAACTCTTTATGTCCTAAGCGTGAAGTACACACAATGGTTTAGTTGGCGAATTTTTGCTCCTAGTTTTCTTTATATTACTATGGGACCAAATATTCTCAGATATAATAAGTGTGCAGACTGGCCTGGAAGGAAGGTAAAATTCCAGAGGAATGGAAGTCAGGTATAATTATTCCCCTGTACAAAGGAAATGGGGAAAAAGAAGTGTGTGGTAATCATAGGGGCATTTGCCTTCTTAGTGTAATAGGAAAGTATATGGTAGGATACTTATTGACTGAGTTAGAGAAATAACAAAGGAATTAGTTGGAGAAGAACAGGGAGGATTTAGGAAGGGAAGAAGTTGTGTAAATCAGATATTCATTCATAAATCTTAAGTGGAAACGTTTCTAGAGAAGGGAAAGAAGTTGTATGCAGCCATTGTGGATTTGGAGAAAGCATATGACAGGGTGGATACACAATGATTGTGGAAAGTATTAAGAATATATGGACCTTCTTTACCCCTGCACAGTGCACAGTTGTTGACTATATACATGGGTTTTATTCACCCCTGTTCAGAGTACAACTCTCATATGTGGGGAGGCTCCCCACATACAGCTCTTTTCAATAGGGTGGGGTCAAAGGCTTTTCATCTCATTAACTCTCCTCTTACTGGCTCCCTTCAACCTCTGTCTCTTCGCCACACTGTTGCCTCTTTATCTCTTTTCTATCGCTACTTCAATGGCCACTGTTCCTCTGAACTGTCTGCTTGCATCCCTCCACCTCTACGAAGGGCACGTAGCACCCGTCTAGCAAACAACCTCTCATCCCATTTCTGTCCAACTCTCTAATGCAAGAGTTAACTGTTACTCCCAGTCCTTCATTTATGCAACTGGTCAACTCTGGAACTGTCTTCCTCTGTCTGTATTTCCAGCTTCCTATGATCTCCAGTCTTTCAAATGCAGTGTGTCCAGGCATCTCAAAATGAATGGATCTTGAATCTGGCTCTCTTTTGTATTGTTTTTGTTTTTTTTCCTTGGATGGAACAGTAAAGGAGGCCCATGGCCTTTAGTTCCTTCTTCCCTTCATTTAAAAAAAAAAGAAAAAAGAAAAAAAAAAAAAGGAAATTGTTGAAGGCCGTGAAGAGTATGTATGAGGGTGCAAAGGCTGCAGAGCGTGTGGATGGTGAACTGAGTGAATTTTTCCATTTGAAAGTTGGATTGAAACAAGGATGTGTCATGTCTCCAAGGTTGTTCAATCTGTATATGGATGGAGTAGGGCAGTGGATGCTTGGGCGGCCCTAGTGAGAGATGGCAGCATTTGGAAACTCCCTGCACTGTTGTTTGCAGATGATACTGTGTTGTTAAGTGAAGATGTATGGGAGTTGCAAGGCTTGGTAGATGAGTTTGGGAGAGTGTGTAAGAAACGATATCTAAAGGTGAAAGTAGAGAAGAGTAAAGTGATGGTCTTTGAGAGAGGTGAAGTCAGTGACTGTATAGTGAGATTGGATGGGGAGGATATGGAGAATGTGAGTGTGTTTAAGTACTTGGGTAGTGTGATGAGTACGGACGGAAGTTTAGAGGGTGAAGTGCTTGAGAGGATGCAGCAAGGAAGAAAGGTTGCTGGTTCCTTGAAAGCAGTGATAAGAAACAGGTAAGTAAGCATGGAAGTGAAAAAGCTGTTACATGACAGCACTGTGATACCAACTCAGAAGTGAAGCTTGGACCCTGTTGGAGGGACAGAAGTCAAGAGTGAGAGCAGTGGAAACGGGTTATTTGAAAGGAGCATGTGGAGTCATGTGGAGAGACACACTGACAAATGAGGAAGTGAAGGAGCATTGTGGTGTGGATGTGGATGTGATAGGAAGCATTAGGAGAAACCCCCCCTGGGGGTAGGGGTTTTTCAAGAATTCTCCCCCAGTATCCCTGCTTGTCATAAGAGGCGACTAAAAGGGTTGGTGGTGGGTTAGTGCCCCACCCCGTAAAAACAACTAACTAAAAATACGAACAGGAAGCCTCGGACCAGCACTGACCAAAAGTTGATGATAAAGGAACGGACAAAGGATGAGGTAAAGATTGCGACTTGGAATGTAAGGGGTATGAATGATGAGGTGAAAGACAGAGAGATTGTACAGGTGCTTGAGAGTGCGAAAGTGGATATATGAGGAATAACTGAAATTAAATGGCGAGGTGAGAGTGTGAGAGAATGGGAATACGGATGGGGTATATGCGCGGGAGTGGGTGAGAATGAGAGGGCGAAAGAGGGAGTGTGTATTGTTGTGAGCAACAGGTGGAAGGAGAATGTAAGAGAGTATGGATCAGTTGGGTCAAGGATTGTGTGGGTAAGAGTGAAAGTTGGACTACAAATGTGGGCAATTGTGTGCGTGTATGTGCCAACACAAGATCGTGTAAGTAGAGTGAGAGAAGAGTTTTGGACAAATGTGGAAGCCTGCTTGGAAAAGTTTGAAAGGAATGAGAGAGTGTTTCTGATTGGAGATATGAATGGAAAAGTAGGGAGTGAGAAGGTGGATGGAGTGGTTGGTGAGTGGGGTGTGCCTGCAGAGATGGATGAGAATGGCATTGCTTTAGTGGACATTTGTGCTGGGAGGGGGTTGGTGGTAGTTAATACCCTTTTCAGGCACAAAATGATCCATAGGTATACATGGCGAGTGGTGAGAAGAGAGGACGGGGAAATGAATGAACGGAAGGCAATGACTGACTGTGTGTGTGGATGAAAGGATGAGAAGATGTATAATGGATGCAAGAGTACATAGAGGTTGGGGGAGTGGACTTTCTGCAGAATCAGAATCCAAACAAGATGGAGGAAGAGAAGAAGGGAAGGACAGGAGGAAGTATTTGTTACAAGGAAGGTAGAAAAGTTACAAGAGGATGGAATAAAGGCTGAATATAAAAGGGAAGTGGAGGACCGATTGGGTAAATATAGATTGGAGCAGATGAGGGACGTGAAGGGTGTGTGCAAGGTATTCACAGAAGAAATCTGTGCAGCATGTGAGGTGGTGTGTGGGGTGAAGAGAAGACAAAAGGGGGTTCAGGGAACAGCATGGTGGACTGAAGAGGTGAGAGAGGCGGTGGCACAAAAGAAGAAAGCATATAATGAATGGATGAGGAACAGGGGCGACGAAGAAGCTGAGAGACGGATGAGAGGGTTATATGTAGTGAGGAGGAGAGAGGTGAAAAGATTAGTAAGAGAGAGTAAGAAGAGAGTGGATTAGGAATTTGGAAGGAATTTAAGTGCAAAGTGGAAGGAACGTAAGAAAATGTTCTGGAAGGAGGCAAAGAGAGCTAGACAGGGTGCCAACGAAGTCAGTGGGGGGTGTGAAAGATAAAAATGGTAGATTACTAGTGGAGAAGGGAGAAAAAGTAAACAGATGGAGAGAACAATTTAATGAACTGTTGAACATAGAGAATGAAAGTAATGTAAGTATAAGTGGCTGGGGAATGGCAGAGAGAAGCAGGGTTGTGAGAAGAGAGGAAGAAATCACCAGGATGGAAGTGGTGGAAGCAATGAAGAAAGTTAAAATGGGGAAAGCCCCAGGAATTGATGGAGTGTGTGGTGAAATGCTGAAGCATGGGGGAAAGATAGTAATAGAATGGATGTGGAAGGTGTGCAGATTGGCTTGGGAGGAGGGTAGAGTCCCGGAGGATTGGAAGTCAGGTATAATTATTCCTCTGTACAAAGGAAAAGGAGGAAAAGCAGTGTGTGGTAATCATAGGGGCATTTGCTTTCTCAGTGTAATAGGAAAAGTATATGGTAGGATACTTATTGACAGAGTTAGGGAAATTACTGAGGAATTAGTTGGAGAAGAACAAGGAGGTTTTAGGAAGGGAAGAGGTTGTGTAGACCAAATATTCATTCTTAGATCCTTAGTGGGAAAGTTTCTAGAGAAGGGCAAGAAGTTGTATGCAGCCTTCATGGATCTGGAGAAAGCTCATGACAGGGTGGATAGACAAGGTTTGTAGAAGGTATTAAGAATATATGGAGTGGATTGAAGGTGTTGAAGGCAGTGAAGAGTATGTGTGAGGGTGCTAAGGCTGCAGTGCGTGTGGATGGCAAACTGAGTGAATCTTTCCATTTGAAGGTTGGACTGAAACAAGGATGTGTCATATCTCCATGGTTGTTCAATCTGTATATGGATGGGGTTATAAAAGAGATACAAGGTCGAGCAGTGGATGTTGGAGCGGCCCTAGTCAGAGGGGGCAGTGTTTGGAAACTCCCTGTACTGTTGTTTGCAGATGATACTGTGTTGTTGAGTGAAGACGAAGGGGAGCTGCAAGGCTTGGTAGATGAGTTTGGGAGAGTGTGTAAGAAATGGAATCTAAAGGTGAATGTGGGGAAGAGTAAAGTGATGATCTTCGAGAGAAGTGAAGCCAGTGAATGTACAGTGAGATTGGATGGGAAGGATATGGAGAATGTGAGTGAATTTAAGTACTTGGACAGTGTGATGAGTAAGGATGGAAGTCTGGAGGGTGAAGTGCTCGAAAGGGTGCAGCAGGGAAGGAAGGTTGCTGGTTCGTTGAGGGCAGTGATAAGAAACACGGAGGTTAGCATGGAAGTGAAAAAGTTGTTACATGACAGTATTGTGATACCAACTCTGACATATGGAAGTGAAGCTTGGACCCTGTTGGAAGGACAGAAGTCAAGAGTGAGAGCAGTGGAAATGGTTATTTGAAAGGAGCATGTGGAGTCACATGGAGAGAGAGACTAACAAATGAGGAAGTGAAGGAGCATTGTGGTGTGGTTGAGGATGTGATGGGAAGCGTTAGGAGAAGCACGTTAAGGTGGTTTGGGCATGTGGAGAGGATGGAGAGTGAAAGACTGACGAGAAGAGTGTATGTGAGTGAGGTGAAGGGGGCGAGAGGGAGGGGGAGGCCGAGGATGAGATGGAGGGATGGAGTGGAGAGGTATATGAGAGAGGGGGGTGTGACTTGGAAGCGTGGTAGTGAAATGGCAGGGGACAGAGTGACATGGAGGCGATTTGTTTGTGGCCACCCCGTTCGGGATCAAGGCGTCTGGCAATAGATAGATAGACAGACATTAAGGTGGTTTAGCAATGTGGAGAGGATGGAGAGTGAGAGACTGATGAGGAGAGTGTATGTTAGTAAGGTGGAGGAGGGGAGAGGGAGGGGGAGGCCAAGGATGAGATGGAGGGATGGAGTGGAGAGGTATATGAGATAGGGGTGTGTGAGCTGGGAGCTGGGCAGTGAAATGGAGGGGGACAGAGCGACATGGAGGCGATTTGTTTGTGGCCACCCATTAAGGGTTTAAGGCGTCTGGTGATAGACAGATAGATAGATAATAAGCTCATCTGTGGTGGGTTACGTAATATTCAATAATCTCACTAACTACTAGAAATACTACGATCAATACTAGCTGCCACAAGATCACCCATTGGTACTATACCTAATTACACTGGTCTTACAATATACAAAGTTCCTTTTCCTGATTTAGAATATCATCAAGATATATCATTTCCCAAACCACTAACACTTCTATTGTCCTTCTACATCTTTCCAGTCCCTTCTACCTACAGCATATCCACAGTACTGTACATTTGGTCACTCAGCCTCTCTTAACTTTCTGTCGGGAAGCCAACATGGCTCTCCTCAGGCAGATGTAAGCAGACACTCTCCTCAGGCAGATGTAAGCAGACACACAGCTGTAACAGGTGTGGATACAAGTACACCTGCTGGACGTGAGTTTAGGGTGACACAAGGACAGAAGAGAAAGAACAGGGAGCCTGATGTTAGCTCCACATATAGCTGCGGACAATAGGTATGGGGAGGTGGAGTAAAGGAAGGAAGCTGAGAGAAAGTAAGTGAAAGCTGAAGAGAATGTAGGAGAGAGAAAGAGAGTAAGAGGAGTGGTGTCAGGGTAGAGGTCAGGCAGGGATGGGAACCCATGTTGACACAGCAAAATCTACCGTGGGAAACATGCTGACCTCTGCATTTACTACCGTGGGAAACATGCTGACTTCTGCATTTGCTCGAGCCTCTTCGATGGATGACGCGCGGATGACGTGTGGATGAGGGTGGTGGATGAGTGGGTGAAGCCATCACCCACCTCGCAACCATGTGACCTGCTGGTGAACATCGGCAACCCTCGAGGCCAGGACAGGAGTAGTGTAGGGCAGTGCAGTTTCAGAGGTCAAGCTAACGTCGTGGCGAGGAGACGTGAGCCCGGGGCAGCGGAGATGTCACGAAGTGCGTAACCGTGAAGTCGAAAGGAAGTCTGCTGCGAGCGTGAGGAAATAGTAGTTCCAACGACGGACAATGAGAGTACTTCCGTTAACAGTAATTAGAAGTACAAGCTAGTGTAATCGCAGGTACAACTTGTGAACAGTAGTAATATCTGCCCGTCGTCGGGATTAGTAGAGAGGCTCCTAGTTACTTAGAAAGAAACGGAAGGAGAGAAGATTTTAATATTTAAATATGTTTATTGTATTAAGTGATAAGATACTAATGTAACAGTGTAACATAATCTAAATAATTGAATAAAAGAGAGTGCTTTAGTTATAACAGTACTAGTGTGTATTTAAAGGATTAAATATATAAGGTTGACTTTAAAGCCCGGAATAAAAGAGTGCTTTAATTAATACAGTGTTAGTAATTAAGTGAATTAAGTGTAGATGATTAAGTGCGGGGGTAATAAATGGTATCCAGCCCGGAACATTTAAGTGAAGTGAAATGAGGTGGAAAAATACCTCATGATTTTCATGTGTGTAAATATATTGTAGATATTATTTTGATAATTAAAACCTAGAAAAACCATATCATTTTCATTTCTTCCAGTTCCCAGTTCTGAGTATATATGAATAGTGAACATCGAAGCTGCGCATGCCAGTGTCTATTGTTTCACGCTACCAAAGTAATAAATAAGTGAGGATAATATTCCTGGGGTAAATATCATTGTTGTATTCGGGGGCTGGGAGGGGGGGGCGCGACAAATGGTGGCAGTGGTGGGATAGTTATTTTAATTGTTACCAATAACAGAGTTGGGAATAACTACAGGAAATAACTTAACGGAACTGGCAGGAAGAAATAGTGAATAGTGAATATTTTTTCTTTTAATTTTTTCTGCAAATGAGTCACTCTGATTGGAAAGGCGACCCAAACCCAGTAGAGGAATTAGTTGATTCAGACGATTTTGACTCTGTTTCTGACGATTCTGACATAGAAGACTCTGACACAATGAGTACACCACCTAATCCTACCGCTTCGGGTAGTATTGGAACCACTACAGGGAGTACAGGGGGAGATATTGCACAGTTATCGAAGCAGTTGTCACAGGCCATCTCAGATAATAGTAAGAATCCCATGCAACAATTGGGGGCTATGAAATATTTTTGTAGTTCAAAATTTCGCTCCTCAACGGAATATCCGGGAAAACGATTGGAGCCAGACGTTATGATCTGGTTACTTGACATAGAGATGAGGACCAATGATAATAAGAAGTGGACTACGAAAGGGAGAATGGAAGTGGCTAGGACATTTTCACTCGGTCCTGCGCAAGAGATTATGGAGATTTTAATCCGGGAATCTCATGGGGACTGGGATGTGTTCAAAGCTAGTGTGCGGGAACAATACTATACTGAAGAGAGTCTAGAGATATTACACCGGGAGTTACTTATGGCAAAAAGGAACCCCGGGGAAACTCCACTTCACTACTTCTACAGGTTGCAGAGTCTGGGGGATAGGATTGTCAGAGTACGTGCAAGTTTCCAGGATTCAGTAAATCTTATCATTATCAATAATTTTTTGGAAATGTTTCCTAAACAATATGTTGCACAAATTCCTCAGAGCCGATACAATAACCCAGTAGAGATAGCGAAGGAGGGAGTCAAGTGGGCAGAAAAGACAAATTCGCCTCTGTCAGAAGACAATGTACTGAAAGAAAAGAAGCAGGGAACGATTGCTAGTGTGAACCCAGCAAGCAATGCGAGTGCGTCGCCGAGGCCAAAGGTTCAGCAGAACACTGGGGCGAGGAATCGTACGAGCGTGAGTGGGCCAGTTCAGTGTGGCTCAGAAACTCATCAGGGCTCACGAGGTGCAAGTTCCCGTGCTAATTTACCTGACAATAATGATTGCCATAGGTGTGGGAAGCCAGGGCACTTTGCTAAACGATGTCGTGCGGAAAGGCCACTCCAACGGGGGAAATATGATAATTTGTCACAGGAGCAGAGGAAAAGGATCAGATGTTTTCGTTGCTCCATGACGGGACATAGAGCTGAGCACTGCGGAGTCCGTGTAGATAATCCCGGACAGCCAGTAGCTAGATGTAGGGAGTGTCAGAGTACCACACATAGTACAGCTCAATGTAATTGGAAGAAGACTAAGTCACCCGATGAAGAAAAAAAAAGCCGGAAGAATCGGGCTGGGGAACTTAATAACTGTCACTATAAGTGATGAGGTAGCGAAGTTGGTGGTGGTAAAAGGCATGTGTGGGAATTTACATTGTGAGATACTTCTGGATACAGGAGCTTGTAAATCTTTGATTAGCCAACGGACCTATGAA
>JAGKTI010003193.1:47988-59570 GCA_018397915.1 Birgus latro
CAGGTACAATTAGGTGATAAAAAATATAATCAAGAATTTGTGGTAGTGAGGGGACTACCCTCAGCCGTTTCCATAATTTTGGGAGTTGATTTCATATTCGCACATAGCCTAAGTATCACTGTCAACCCACTACGTATAAAGGTCGGGGAAGAGGAACTTGATTTGGTGACCGAGGGAGGGAGTGTTTCTCGCATAGAGTTCAATCCTTCTTCTGTGACTGAAGCAGTTCCTCCATCCGAGGAAGAGGATTTTATGACAAGTCATTGTGTCACGAATGAGACAGACATTCTGGAACCTTACACATACGGAGCAATAACATTAAGGACAGCGTTAAGTGGGTGGGAGGTAGGAATGATTATGCCAAACACTGGTAGTTCAATTGCGGCAGTGTTGTGACCAGGTATTGTAAGTCCAGTGGATAATGGGGCAACTGGGGAAGGAACATGTTTCACCGTCGCATATGCGAATCTAACCCCTGACAGGATATTTATAGATGGGGAATATAGGGTAGGTACTGTATCCCCTTACGAAGAAGTCAGGTGGGGAGAGGTGCAAGTGAGTCAAGGGGGAGAGCAGATCACTAGTGTAGTGAGTGAGGATAGACTCAGGAAACTGTACACGGAGGTAGATCAGATGACGATTCCTTCTAGCCGGGAAAATGAAGCATTAAAATGGCTAATAAGGACACACCCAAATGTTTTGGCATTACCCAAGGACCCACTTACTACTTCACCATACTTTTATCATCACATATGTGCGGATGGTCCGGTAGTGAACAGTACGCCATACCGTATACCAATGAAGTGGCATGATCAAGTACGTAAGCAACTTGAAGATTTACGTAGACAGGGGATTATCAGGCCTTCTCGTTCACCTTATTCTTCACCACTAGTTCCAGTAGTTAAGAAGGATGGTGGTTTGCGGATCTGCTTAGACTTTAGACATTAAAATAAGCAGATAGTTACAGATCCTTACCCTTTGCCCAATATTGAGCATATTCTTTCACAGTTAGGTGAGAATAAGTACTTCAGTAATCTAGACTTAGGGCAGGGTTATCACCAGATGTCTTTGGATGAGGAGTCTAAGCCTCTCACGGCTTTCTCCTCACCTGAAGGGCACTGGAAGTATTGTAACCTTCCTTTTGGATTAAAAGATGCGCCGGCTTCTTTCCAGCGTATAATCAATACTTTTTTGGATGACATTATTATTTACGGAAAGACGTTTGATGCTCATGTTCATAACCTAGATAAGGTGTTGGGACGTCTAGAAGGGGCAAAGCTAACTATTAAATTGCCGAAGTGTAGTTTCTTTAAACAGGAAGTATCCTTTTTAGGCCATGTCATCACAACAGAGGGATTACGTCCTCAGCCAAAAAAAATCCGTGCAATCCAAGATATTGCGGTTCCCAGTACTTTGAAAGAACTCCAGAGTTTCTTGGGGTTGGTAAATTATTATCGCCGGTTTGTGGAAAATTTTTCCCAGATAGCGGCACCACTCACGAAACTTACTCATGGGAAGAAGGACGTAAAGAACACGAGACAGAGCGTGGAGTGGGATGCGGAGGCAAACAGCGCATTCTGTGAACTTAAGCGAAAGTTAGCGGAAGATGTATTGCTAGCTTTTCCTTGTTTTGATAGACCTTTTGTGTTAACTACAGACGCCAGCGGTACGGCGATTGGCGGAGTTTTGCAACAGAAGGATGATCAAGGGTTCCTTCGGCCATTAACTTTTTTCAGCCGTGCTCTAAATAAAGCAGAGTTGAACTATGCTACAACTGAGCAGGAAGCGTTGAGTATTGTTTACGGGTTGAAGGTGAACAGACCACTTATTCTGGGTTATGAGATATTGATTCAGACCGATCATCGACCTCTTACTTGGTTGTTTAATGTAAATGCGGCTTCAGGGAGGATTGCAAGATGGCAAATTCAGGTAGCCGAATATGACATCAAGGTTGAATATTTACCAGGGCAGCAGAATACTGTAGTGGATGCCCTATCCCATTTGAGAACGACTCAGTCTAATGACGAAGATGAAGTTGCACTACTTGTAAGTCCAGGTGCTGTGGAAGTACACAAAATAGATTGGGATGTCACTGAGATAAGGCGACAACAAGATTCACACCCAGTTTGGGGTAAATTAAAGAGTTATTTGCAGAATGAGACCACAGAGGTACCAAAATTGCCAGCAAAATTGGACTGCTTTCATTTGTTGCCAGATGGATTGCTCTATAAGAAAGAGAGTCGGTCATTTGGCATAGGGGAAGTATTCCAAATTGTAGTCCCAGAAGATAGCGTTCACTCTGCACTTAGACTTGCTCATTGCTTACCGTTATCTGGTCATGGTGGAATCAAGATTACTTTAACTCGCGCGAGACGGTTTGCATACTGGCCCCAGATGGAGAGGGATGTCGTGGAATTTTGCAAACAGTGTACCCAGTGTATACGTTCGAAGCGTTCGGGGGACGCCCCAAGCCCACTTCTCCGTTTCCCCGATGTCATTGCGCCATGGGTCAGGTGTCATATGGATTTGATTGGTCCACTAAATAGATCAGAGGAAGGGCATTATTATGTCTTGACTTTCATTGATGCGATGACTCGATTTCTTATCGTGGAACCATTAAAGTCTAAGTCTACCGAAGAGGTGGCTAGGGTGTTTGTGGAGCGAGTTATTTGTGTTTACGGAACTCCACAACAATTAGTCACTGATTGGGGTACTGAATTTGTTAAAGTGTTTCAGGAATTGGCATGTTTGTTGCACATGAAACATGTGAACATTACTCCTTATCACCCATCCTCTAATGGATTGGTGGAAAGGGCAAATGGTACTGTTATTCAGATAATACGTACCATGGTGGAACAGAACGCTAATCATTGGCATAGAATGGTACCAGTTGCTATGATGGCCTATAACTCTGGATATAATCGGACTATCCGTGATTCTCCTTACTTCTTGTTGTTTCTCAGAGATCCACAGATGCCTTATCATGTAGTGCAAGACCCATCTTTGAAGTACAACCTTGAGGATATACCTAATTTATTTGCCGCCATGGCAACAAAGGTTTTCAAAAGATGCCAGGACTTTCTCGATCGTGCGAGCACAGAAAATGAGAACAGAAGGGCAAAGCGATGTGTAATAAAACCACTTTTGGTAGGGGACCGTGTCTATGTGAAGACTGTTCCTACCAGGAGGGTGGCAAGGAAATTGCAACCTTTGTTTTCAGGACCTATCGTGTAATTGTTCGAGTAAATGATGTTGTCATCAAAGTTCGTCCCATACAAGGGGGGAAAGTAACCACTTTACACACTGACAGGGTGAAAGTTGTCCCAGAGGAGTGTATTACTAGGAAGCAGAATCGTAATGCGAGAATGGCTTATCCTATTCATGAAGGTGGGGAGACTAGGGATAAAGGGGAAAATGAAGGTGAGGAAATAAATGAGGAAGAATGTATCCCAGGGCCTGTAATTGACTTTAGTTTGCCTTCTCCACAAATAAGTCAGGCTATAGGCAGTAATGCAACTGGCAACTGTGGCCAGGCGAGTGCACTGGGTACAAGTCAAGGGCAAGCGACAGCTGATCGTCAAGGCCAAACACTGCCTCCCTCATCTCCCTCACCACATCACTCCACAACTCACACTCCACCACATTGCAGATACAGTTTGAGATCACATTCTAGTGTCCCAGACTATCCGTTGTGTATGGACAGACCTATAGAGTATCAGACTGCACAAGCAAAAGCACCTAGTGTGACTGAAACACAGACTGAAGTGACTGAGGAAGACACAGGAGACATGTAGTTTTTACTAAATGAATAAGCGATAGTCAGGTGAACTTGTGGTTATAGTTTTACGAATCTCTTGCAGATGATTGCTTGGGTTTGGGTGAGTCCATCCCAATTGGAATCGATAGGACCACAAGAGGAGACACCTGCCAACTTGGGATTGGTGTTTTCACCTGCGGGTCGTTTGATGATCACAGGAAATAATTATGCAGTTCCATTTGTACTAAATAAGGAGGAGTTGTTCCAACCTTTACTTGTTGCTCGCGACTTGAGTGATGCCATTTTGTGGAATGTAGGCCACATGGATAATGGCAGCACTCTAGTTGCCTCATTACAGAACACTGTGCATGCATTTCAAAATGAATTTGATGCTCGTTATCAGGATTTGAGCAATTATATAGACTATCTCATGTCGGATCATCCATGGAGTCGTCGCTCCAGGAGAGGTGCGATCGACATATTGGGGCAATTTGCCAATGTCTTGTTTGGAACAGCTACTCAACAACAGGTTGATGATATTCATGCTAGATTAGGGAGCCTTGAGACGATGTCAGAGAAGAAGAGATCAGTATTAAATGTTCATTCTAAGGTACTGAATAGCACAATAAGGAATGTGTCACACATGCAGGCAGCACTGTTGAAGATACAGAAGGCTGCAAACATTTCTTACAGTAACATAAGATTGTATTCACTAAAGACTTTTGAGTTGGAAAATGAGGTAAAGATGTATGAGGAATTGTTTAACCTTCAACTCGCCTTATCTGACATCATAGCTGATCATTTTAGGATTAAATTGGGTATACAAGAGATGCTTCAGGCTAGGCTGAGTTTAGATATTGTCCCTAACGAAATCTTGCTGGAGTTATTAGGGAATATATCACTCAAGGAGCCGGGTCTACTTTTCCCAGCAAGGCCAGAATATCTAGCACTGTAACCTCGAGGTTACATGTCAGCTGTGTGCTTTTATTTACTAATACCGGTGTTAGGTGACCCTTCTGATGTATTTGACATCTTTAGGATCACCTCATTTCCTTACAGTGTGGCTGCTACGGAAGTCTACGTGAAAGTAATTCACCAGTTTAATTTCCTTGCTTTCACGGAAGACCGCCTCCATTATGTGCTGTTTCAAGATTTCACAAGTTGCAGGGACCACCAGGACTTGGTGATCTGTGAACTTTTGGGATCAGTTTACCACGTTTCGACTCCTTCTTGTGAGAGTGACTCTTTTCTTAACAGAAACAATGCTACAAAGCTCTGCAGAAAAGAAATCTTAACTTCGTTCAGTCCAGTTTTTGTGAAACTGAAAAACCACTGGTGTTTCTCCACTGCACAACCTTTGCAATTCACGTTGAAATGCGCAGTAAATCCTATTAGGAAGACAGTGCAAATTGTAAAGGGAGTAGGTAAATTGGTCTTGGGAGATGGCTGTAGTGCTCACAGTGAAGCCTTGACTCTTCCTGCTTATGCAACTCTCACAGTAGATACTAAGCTCACTGTCTACCCTCATCTCTTAAATCTCAGTACCTCACTCACATATGCTGAACTTATGGCTATCAAGGACTTACCCACTCTAGGACCTAACCTTAACATTACTCCTCTATTTCTGGATGATCTCCTTAAATATCAAAGTCAGTTGCAGTTGATTGAACCTCTCAAACCCTTCGGTTCCTCCAATTTCTTCTGGTACTATGTCCATGCTGGAATAGCTTCTTTCTGGTTTTCCTGTCCACATATATTATTTACAAGTGTTACACCAATGGCTGTGGGTGTGCATGCTGCAGACTTGGGTCCACACTCAGACGTTGATATGCACAGAACCCCACCATGCTCTACTCACGACGAGGACGTGTGATTTCATCTCTGGGGGGAGAAATGTCGGGAAGCCGACATGGCTCTCCTCAGGCAGATGTAAGCAGACACTCTCCTCAGGCTGATGTAAGCGGACACACAGCTGTAACAGGTGTGGATACAAGTACACCTGCTGGACATGAGTTTAGGGTGACACAAGGACAGAAGAGAAAGAACAGGGAGCCTGATGTTAGCTCCACATATAGCTGCGGACAATTGGTATGAGGAGGTGGAGTAAAGGAAGGAAGCTGAGAGAAAGTAAGTGAAAGCTGAAGAGAAAGTAGGAGAGAGAAAGAGAGTAAGAGGAGTGGTGTCAGGGTAGAGGTCAGGCAGGGATGGGAACCCATGTTGACACAGCAAAATCTACCGTGGGAAACATGCTGACCTCTGCATTTACTACCATGGGAAACATGCTGACTTCTGCATTTGCTCGAGCCTCTTCGATGGATGACGCGCGGATGATGTGTGGATGAGGGTGGTGGATGAGTGGGTGAAGCCATCACCCACCTCGCAACCATGTGACCTGCTGGTGAACATCGGCAACCCTCGAGGCCAGGACAGGAGTAGTGTAGGGCAGTGCAGTTTCAGAGGTCGAGCTAACGTCGTGGCGAGGAGACGTGAGCCCGGGGCAGCGGAGACGTCACGAAGGGCATAACCATGAAGCCGAAAGGAAGTCTGCTGCGAGCATGAGGAAGTAGTAGTTCCAACGACGGACAATGAGAATACTTCCGTTAACAGTAAGTAGAAGTACAAGCTAGTGTAATTGCGGGTACAACTTGTGAACAGTGATAATATCTGCCCGTCGTCGGGATTAGTAGAGAGGCTCCTAGTTACTTAGAAAGAAATGGAAGGAGAGAAGATTTTAATATTTAAATATGTTTATTGTATTAAGTGATAAGATACTAATGTAACAGTGTAACATAATCTAAATAACTGAATAAAAGAGAGTGCTTTAGTTACAACAGTACTAGTGAGTATTTAAAGGATTAAATATATAAGGTAGACTTTAAAGCCCGGAATAAAAGAGTGCTTTAATTAATAGTGTTAGTAATTAAGTGAATTAAGTGCAGATGATTAAGTGCGGGGGTAATAAATGGTATCCAGCCCGGAACATTTAAGTGAAGTGAAATGAGGTGGAAAAATACCTCATGATTTTCATGTGTAAATATATTGTAGATATTATTTTGATAATTAAAACCTAGAAAAACCATATCATTTTCATTTCTTCCAGTTCCCAGTATATATGAATAGTGAACATCGAAGTCGCGCATGCCAGTGTCTATTGTTTCACGCTACCAAAGTAATAAATATGGGAGGATAATATTCCCGGGGTAAATATCATTGTTGTATTAACGGGGAGGGGGTGACATTTCTTCCTTGAGATCTATTTTTGCTTGGCTTACCAAGTCCATCAGGTGGTAGGTGAGGGTACCCATCATCCACTCAGTGGATGTAGTGCTGCCTACTTCCTCCTTTAAGTCTACACTGTACTTTTTTTCCAGCATTTGTCCTCTGCTCATCCTATTTCTCCCAACCTACCTATTTCTCTTCTTTCCACCTCAGATAACCCTCAGATAACTCTAACTATACACTGAGTGACAAGTCAAATAGCTTCCAGTAACTCAGAAACCATTTACATTGTTGGGTGGTAACCACAAACCAAAATAACGAGGTGACGTAAAGCCTATTTTGGTGCCCCTGTTAACTGAATGGAGATGAGTCCACCTAGGAACTCAACCTCCAAAGTAATCTCCACACCTCACTGGGGCAAGGCACTGTCGGCCGGATGGGAAAACTGATTAATTGCAAAGGACTGTCCAAAAAGGGGGTTGATTGCCTGCAGTTGATGGGTCTGCTCAATCAGACAGACTGGGGTAGAGCAACAACAATAACAGCTAAGTCCCTCACTGTTACTACTCCTAGTCCTCAATCCTTTCTGTCTGATTATCTACCTTCAGCATCTATACCACCCTTCTTACCCTATCTATCTATCTATTGCCAGATGCCACAATCCCGTAAGGGGTGGCCATTTGACTTTGAGTTATTTGTTTTACAGGGAGGGGGGACTAACCCTCCACCAACCCACTTGTTGACATGTAGGGAGCACTTATGGTTTGGTTATATGGTTACCACCCAGCATTGTAAATGGTTTCTTGGCTTACAGGAAACCATTTGGCTTGTCACTCAATGTAAAGCCACCTGTAAAGGAAAGAAAGGCAATAAGAAGTGACAGGAAAGATGGGGGAAATAGGAAGAAAGGAGGGCAGGCACAGAAAAAGAATGATAAAGGCTAAGGAAGAGGTAGGCAGCACTATATCTAGTGAGTGGATGATGGTCGCCACCACCTACCACTCACAGTCCTTTGATACAACTACAGCACTTACTGTAAAGTACTGTACTTCCATTTCCTTGCTTCTCTTTCTCCTTCTTTCCCAAACAGCTTATTATTCCCTTCCTATCCCTTTCAGCTCCTACATCTCTTCCTTACTTCTTTCCTCCTGCATCTCTAAGATCATTATGTATGTATTGCAGTTATTCCCTTAGTCCTTCCCTATTCACGTACTGTACTCTCTTAGCTCCCAGTCTTCCTCACCTTGTCTCCTGTTGGTATGAAACTCATCTTTGAGCTAGTGGAGTGGCAAGCTGATGAGAGGAGGTGGGCAAAGCGTGTAAGGTCACCCTGCAGCTGGGTCAGGTCACGTGAAGTCAGCTGCTTCACCTCCGAGAAGGATCGCTTCACTGACCCAACCTCCCGCCACAGGTCAAGAAGGTTCTTGTGACCCGAGATGTAGTAGTTGTTGAAGCGCTGAAGAGAAGAACAAGACTTACTGATGCAAACTGTCAGTGTAACTATGGCATATAAATGACAGCATAAAGTAACAGCATAAAGTACTAACAGCTTTAATAATGTGATAGTACACTACTCTACAGCATATAACACAAATTATTTGATATTACTCTTCAACAACAGGTTTAGAAAATTAGCTAAAACCTCAACCTACATCAGTTTATTAAACTGTCCCTGTTTATAATAGCAATGAATGTTCACTGAACATCTTATTAATGCATGTTGTCTATTACGGAGAGGTTTCTAGAACTGGAAAAAATGCAGAAATAAAGTAGCTTTGAGGTTTCTTAAAGACATTTTTCTAGTACCGTAAAAAAAAAAAAAGTGTTACTGGAATAATTACGTACTTCAAGATAAAAGTAAGACAATATTTAAGCCACTTTCCAGTCATATCATCATCCTTTCTGAAAAGAAATACCATCAAACAGCTGTAAGAGATTTTGTGTAGAAGTAATGTAACATCTCAAAGAGAAGTCCGGACAGAGGGTATTTGTAAGAAGGGAATAACATACCTCCACTTACGACTCCCATCGTCCATCACATATTCTTAATGAATGGTCCATACCCTTCTCATTGTGAGGATACAGAGGGTTATGGCTACAATCCCAGTGACAATGCTCTTCATTATGCTCCTAATTGCTAGTTTCAAAATGATAAAATTTGGGATGAAAGTACAAGAGGAGGACCCTCGATGAAAATGTACTCACTCACTCCAAAATTCCTGTACTTGGGTAAAGCGTAAGGAGTGCCTGACAGACAGTTTTATGAGTTACACATGATAGAAATGAGTTTTTAAAAAGAACTGCTGGAAAAATCAAGACAGATGACATAAAAAAATAGCAAATTTATGGGAACTTAGGACAGGAAGACAGGGTTATTGTTAGACTGAGGGTACTGCTATATGTGAAAGGCCAAGTGTGGTGTGAAATATGAGTGGAATAGTATACTGTGGAGAAAGATGGAAGAGAAAGAGGCGTGAATGAGTGACAGCTTTAGAGCTGTCACTCATTCACCCATCACCATCACCATCATCATGATAATGATGATGAGAGAGATGGTGAAGTACAACAATTTCTCAACAAGTCCTCCCAATCACTATACCATCACTCATAAACAATCCACTTTGCCTCTACTGAAACATCTATCTATCTATAACCTGATGCCTTTATCCCATCACTGGTGGCCACAAACAAATCACTTCCATGTTGCCCTGTCCCCTGCCATTTCACTGTCCACCCCCAACTTACCCCCCCCTTCTCTCATACACCTCTCTACTCCGTCCCTCCATCTCATCCTCAGTCTCCCTTTTCCTCTCCCTCCTTGCACCTCACTCACATACATGCTCCTTGTTAGTATCTCACTCTCCATCCTCCCCACAAGGCCAAATCACCTCAGTGTATTTCTCCTGATGCTTTCTATCACATCCACTTCCACACCACAAAGCTCTTTCACTTCCTCATTTGTCAGTCTGTCTCTCCATGTAACTTCACATGATCCTCCCAAATAATTCACTTCCACTGCTCTCACTCTTGAATTGTGTGCGTCCAACAAGGTCCGAGCTTCGCTTCAATACATTAGAGTTGGGATCATGATACCATCATGAAGCGACTTTTTTACTTCCATGTTCACTTCCCTAATTCTTATCACTGATTTCAATGAACCAGCAACCTTTCTTCACTGTTGAACCCTTTCAAGCACTTCTTCCTCTAAACTTTCTTCCTTACTTATCATACAAACCAAGTACTTAAATGCACTCATATTTTCCATTTCCTCACTATCCAGCCTCAATGTGCATTCAGTGACTTCATTTCTCTCAAAGACCACAACTTTGCTCTTCCCTACATTCACCTTTTGATTCAGTTTCTTATATACTCTCCAAAACTCATTCACCAAACTTTGCAGTTCCCCTTTGTCTTCATTTAACAATACAGTATCATATGCAAACAACTGAATGGGAAGTTTCCACATGATGCTGTCACTCATTAGGGCTGCTCCTACATCCACTTTCCTACCTTGTATCCCTCTTATAACTCCATCCATATACAAACTGCACAACCATGGCAACATAACATATCCCTGTTTCAATCCAACATTCAGACAGAAAAATTCACTCAGTTCACCATCCACACACACTGCACCCCTAGCTCCCTCATATATACTCTTCATGGCATTCAGCAGCTTCCCATTTACCCCATATGTTTTTAAAATTTTCCACATTCCATGTCTATCCACTCAGTCATATGCTTTTTCCACATCCATGAAGGCTGCATAAAACTTCTTTTTCTTTTCAAGAAACTTCTCCACTAAACACCTTACGATGAATATCTGATCTACAAGACCTCTTCCACTCCTGAAACCTCCCTGTTCTTATAATTCTTCTGTTATTTCTTTATTTCAATAAGTATCCTACCATATACTTTTCCTATTACACTATGAAGATAAATGCCCCTATGATTACCACACACTTCTTTTTCCCCATTTTATTTGTACAGGGGAATAATTATACTTGACTTCCAATTCTCTGTAACTCTACCTTCCTTCCAGGCCAATCTACGCATCTTTCATATCCATTCTATTACTGTCTCTCTCCAGTGCTTCAGCATTTCACCGCATGCTCCATTAATTCCTGGGGCTTTCCCCATTATGACTTTCTACTTCCATCCAACTGAACTCTTCCTTCTCATCTCCCTCCTCCTAACCATTCCCTGTCCACTTATATTCACATTACTTCAATGTCTGTGTATAAAAATTCCTAAAAATATTTTCTCCATCTGCTCACTTTTTCTCCCTTCTCCACCAGCAATCTGCCATTTTTATCTTTCATTCCCCTACAACCTTTTTTATAACCCTGTCTTACTCAACCTCCTTCCAAAACATTTTCTTACATTTCCTCCACTTGACACTCAAATTCCTTCCAAACTCCTCATCCACTGTCATCTTATTCTCCCTTACTATTCTTTTCCCCTCTCTACTCTTTTTTTCCCACCTGCCCCCACCTCTTATTCCACTCATCCACACTCCCCACACCTACCCCCACCTCCTATTCCACCTCATTCACACTCCACACACCTACCCCCACCTCCTATTCTACTCCATCCACACTCCACA
>JAGKTI010003194.1:0-30882 GCA_018397915.1 Birgus latro
TTTTTTTTTTCCTTTTTTTGTGGGTTGAAGGAAACTCGGTTACAGGAGGAGAACAATTTTTAAAAAATACAGAAACTTAGGGTTGACTTGTATACATAATTTACGCTTTCTATACATAATTTACGTTTTTATACATAATTTACGTCTCTATCTTTTAAGTTCCTACGTCCTTGGTTACGGGAATGTCGCCCTTTTGTCGTCCCGGTAGAGGGTCGCTTCATGTATAATTCTATGTTGTTAAATTTTTCTTTCAAAGGCGTTTTGTTTAGTTCGTTGTGAATGTTTTTGTTTGGGGTTTTATATGTGTGTGATTCGTATCCAGGTGCAAAATTGAGTGTTTTGGTTAGACTTCTTTACTACGATGACGTTCTACCTGCCGAACAGACGATTTTTTTTTTTTTTTTTAGCTTAGGAGATATGTCCCCAAACTGGAGGGGTTACCGAAGGCTATAGCTAACCCCTCCAGTTCGAAAAATATCTCGTAAGCTAAATAAGGACGTTCATATGTAAATACCACGTCTTCGTAGTCAAGGAAATAAAGGTAACGCATCTCTCTACCTCATGGCTCAAGGGCGAACGTTCTTAAGTGTTCAGTCGTACATTTTATAGCGTTAGCGTTTATTGGTGTTCATGCCTCGTTAGTTTGTACGTTATTTTGCTTTTCTTACTTTTTTTTTTTTCCTTGTCGCCTGATCCGTAGGGTAGGAACTCTCGTACTCTAATGAGCTATTTTAGCCTTCTTAGTTTCTAGACAGGAACGTGGGTGATGGAATTGAGCAAAAAATTAGGTTAAGTAGAATTAAGTTGGTGTCTGAATTAGGTGATAAATAGCAAAAACAGAGAAAAGGGAGAGAGAAATTTGACGTCTTAAATACTTGACATTTCGCAAATATAGAACAGAGGGAACAGCGAAGAAAGGGTACTGAAATAACTTGCTTGTTTATTAACGAAGATATAATAAAAGAAAAGACTGAATAAAGTTGCTGATTGAAATAGCTGAAATAACGAAGATAGAACATACGGAAAGGTTGAGAAGAAAACGGTGACTGGAATGGCTGAAACTTAGCAGCGACAGAGTGAGGTTGGTGACTATGAAAATTTAGCTGAGAAAACGTAATGAGCGGAAAATCAGCGGCGAAATAATGATGTTGGTGAGTGAAATAGCGGGAAGCAATAAATAAATAAATAAAAATACGGTTGATGATTGAGATAGAGAAAATTAGTGAATAGAATAATGCTGGTGATTGCAGTAACAGAAAATTAGCCACGGGAATAAGGTTGGTGTTTAAAAATAGTGGGAAAATAAGTAGACAGGTAAAATGGTGACTGAAATAGTGAAAAAAATCAGCTAAAGATGTTAAGATTTAAAAAAATGAAGCAGCGGATGTGACAGAAAATAGGGGGAAAAAATGATGAAGGTAAAAAATGGGGTGATCACAGAAGAGGAAAGTAAATGCTAGGAAAGTATTGCGGATGAACTGAGAAAGTAAGAAATAATGAGTCAGGAAAATTAAGTCATACCTAGTTGAAGAAAGATAAGCTGAAAAATGAACGAGAGAGGAATGTAGTAAGAAACTGGGAAAAGAAATGAGTAAAGAAGAAAATGGAAAGAAAAAGAGACTTAGCAAGAAAAATTAAAGAAAGGAAGTAAACAGTGGAAAGAAAACTGAATGTCAAGAGGACAGAAAATGGGATGATACAACAAAACAGTGGAAATAGAACTGAATGCAACAAAACCATGAAAAGAAATTGAAGTGTAACAGAAAGTCGAATGTAACAGCGGAGAGAAACTAGAATGTAACAAGACGAGGGAAAGAGCACAAAATGCACAAAAAAAAAAAAAATACACAAAAAAAAGTTGGGAAAGCTTGAATAGCGAAAAATGAATGGCCCTGAAAAGCTTGAATAGTTAACGTAGCTAAAAATGAATATAGAAGACCCGGATGGTGGAAAAGAGAAAATAATTATAACCCTATGAAAAATTGTATGTCATGCAAAATACGGAGGGGAGAAGCAGTAGAGACCATGAAAAGGGACATAGATAAAATTATTGCGTTATTAGAGAAATTAATAGAGAGGAAATGGGAGAGTTGTAAATAAGAGTCTGTTGCAAAAGTGTAGGAATATAGTGCTAAAGAAGAGAGCTGAGAGGAGAGAAAATGCTTGAGCGAAAGATATTATAGAGAGAATTATTACCTTTCCAGAACAAGTAATAGACAGGAAACGGGAGTTATAAGTGAAGATTAGTACGGGAATTCTCTTGAAAAGCGAAGGAAGATAATTTGGAAGAGAAAACTGAAAGGAAGAATGAATTTAATACGTAGCTGACGGGAGTAATAAATACGAAATGAGAGTTGTAATGAATGATAATAACTGGTAATTAGTGGAAACAGGTGAAAAACGAATGAAATGAAAGACTTAACGGGTGATGATAGCGAAGATCAAATGAACTGCGAAAAAGTAATAGGATGATTTGAGAAGTTAGCAAATTGGGTAATATCTTAGAAGGATAAATGGTAGAATATCCAAGTGATACTGTGAAGAAAAGAAATGAAGCAAAGGCGATAAACAGTAAACAGGGAATAAGAGTTAGGAAAAAGAGAGGTGTTAGAATATCCAAGTGGGAAAGATGAATGATAGTGATAGACGGAGAGGATAATAAATGATAGTAAAGATAGAATTAGAGGATAATGATGATAGGAAAGGTGATTATGAAGATAGTAAGTTGATGACGATACACTGAAATGGGAATGATAGAAACAAAACATGATGATGATGATGATAATGAACTGAACCCTGAACGAAGAAGAAAAAGAATAAGAAGAGCAGAAGCGATAGAGCTCAAAATAGCTTATTACGTTGTTATTACCTCGAATCGAACCATATTATCATTATTATTATTATTATTGTTATTATTATTATTATTATTACGACTCGTGTCTCATTGTTGTATTTACGCTTCATTATATTTCTAAGCTTAACTGAATTGTCACATAATCATAGTGTTAGCGGGAGAAGCAGGCTCGAATGGACGTGACCCCGGCCTAGGTTTAAGGTGCTAGGTTAGGATTAGGCTCTGTTAACCCCCCTTTCAGTACGGTGACGTCCTTTTCAGTTAAATCAGCCACCAAATGATCGTAATTTACACATGAACGATGTTTAGCAATGAATGTTTTTTGTTTGTTTTTTTTTATTGCTGAATCTAATCCCAGTAGACTGAAAATCTCCTCACCAGCTCACTAAAATCGTCTCAAGAAGGGGAAAAAGGGTGTCATCGTCCTGAAGAGGTTAATTTGGGAGTATGAGGGAAGTGATAGTTTTAGGGAAATTTTGTAGGTTTAAGGGAGGGGCGGTTTTTGGGAGGGGAGAGCGGAAGGTAGGACTTTTAAGGATAATTTTCTCTCTAAGGTTTTCTCTTATACTTTTCAAAATACTTTTTAAAAACAATAGGTCAGGTTAAGAAGGACGTTTTCATTTTTAGTTTATACGTTAATTTTACGAAAGCCAGTGAAAACAGCCGAACCGTATAATACTAAAGTCGATCTCACGTTGTCTCTGGTCAAAGTGCATGAAGTCAGTGATTATCGTTCATTTCGGAAAGTTTCTAAGCTGTACGACTATCCTCTTAGGGTTAATTATCATATCTTTTAGGCGAAAAATACATATCCAGTTTTGTCCATTGTCTTTTTTTTTTTTTCCCCTTTTTTTTGGCGTGTGGGTCTTTGTCCTTTTCTCGTATTATTTCATGTTTTTCGGTGTATCGTGTCCTGTGATTTATTGTGATTTGTTTTTCAGCATATCAAGGAGTGGAGAGGGTGGAGTGGAGAGTGTGGAGTGTGAGGGTGGGTGGAGAGGGTGGAGTGGTGAGTGTGGACTGTGAGGGTGGGTGGAGAATGAGTGATGGAAGGCAAGTTGGGGGATGAGAGTGGATGGTGATGGTTCGGAAAATGTCTGATGAATAGAGAGGTGGAAGAGGGGAGTGTGGAAAGGAAAGTGGAGTGTTGGGGTAAGGTATGGCATGGAGAGTGGAGTATGAATGATGGAGAGGTTGAGGATGAGAATGGAGAAGAAGAGTGGAGAGGTGCGTGTGTGGAGTGAAAAAGGTATAGAGTAAATAGAGGGAGTGGAAGAGAAACGGGATGGATAGTAGAGAAAGAGGAAGGTGGGGAGGGGGGGAGAAAAAATGATAAATGGGAGAGAGAAGAAGAATGAGTGAAGGAAGATCAGCGAAGGTGGAGAGAGAAAGAGAGAGAGAGTAGGCTAAGTTATAACGCAAATATGCCATGTCTCTTTACGCTGCATCACATATATCCAATAATTTTAGTTATTCTCTGGTATATATATAAAACCTAGTTGTGCCATAACTTCCTAAAATGTAATCTGCCTGTGTTAAACGTTCGTAATTCTCCTTAACTCTTTGCAAGTTGTCAAGGCTGTGAAGTGACAAAAAATGTAATGCTGTTTCCTCGTTCATTGTGTGCGTGTGAATGTTGTATCGTTCTTCTCTAGGGACTCTATTTACCTCCTAAGCAGTTTCTCTCAAGCATAAACGTAGACTTTGCCCGCCTGCATCCAGACTGATTCCTCTGTCGTGCTAGTGATATTGTTGTAGATTCCTGACTTTTTGTTTTGCTTTCTTGAGACTTGGTAGAGTTGTGGGTCTTGTGTTGCAGGTGATAAAAAGAATTTGCAGATGTGTAGGTTTTGTGTTTGCTAGTGATAAATGAAGGATGTTCAGATTTTTGGCTCTTGCATTGTTAGGTATAAATAAGATGTGTAGATTGAAATTGCGTTGCTAGTAATAAAATGAGGATGTTGTGGGTTTCTGGATCTGTTTTTTCTTTATTGTATAGGGATGTTGATTTCTGGCTCAAGTGTTGGTAGTGGCATAATAAAAAAACGCTTAGACTTTTGGCTCTTAAAAGTATTATATTCAAGCTCCCAGGATTTTTCGAATTTCATACCTTCTTTGTATTTTTGCATCTATAGCTGGCAGTTTCTTTTTTAAAACCTCTTTAGCTATCGTAGTTTTAAATGCGAGTCTTCAATCATGGATCCCAAACCCTCGTACCAGTCAACTTTTCTGGTCATTTTTCTCCTACTAGTCCACGATTTTAATGAGGATTTTGCTCCGATTTGAACCCAACTCTTACGCGACTCCCCCCAGCATGCTTAGCCCTTTGAGCTTTTTCCCTGTAAGGCAGACTGCAGGTTGGAGGGATGACACCAGCCCTAGCCATCCTTGGAATACTGGACGAAATATTTGGCTTGAAATGGCGGGAATTGACGATACTGGAGCCTGTAGAAAACTGAGGATTGTGGGAACTGTTGGAAATTGATGACAGTAGAAGGTGTGGGAAATTGATGTTAGTAGGACCGTGGGAAATTGATGGAGTTAGCTTGTAATGACGAAAATTGATGATAATGAGAGTCGTTGCTTGTAACGACGGAAATTAATGGTAGAGTTCTTGCTCGTAATGACCGAAATTGATGATAACTTGGAACTGTGGGAAGTTAATGGGAGTTGCTGCAATGAATAACGAAAATTGACGATATTGGAAGTCGTAAGAAATTAAGTGGAAGTGAGAGTAGTAGCTTGTAATGGAGGAAGGTTGTAGTAGTTGGTAATGACGAACGAATTTGTAACTTGCAACGACGTAAATTGGTGATGCAGGAAAGTCGCAAGAAATTAGTGAAAGTGGGAGTAGTAGCTTGTAATGAGGGTAGAGTTGTAGTTTGTAATGACGAACGAATTTGTAACTTGCAGCGACGTAAATTGGCGATGCCTGGAGACGAAATGGCTTCTCAGAATTCAATTACTTTCGCGGCTTTGTCTCTGAAATGGGTGCCTTTGTCTCGTCACATTCCCGTCACGGCGAGCGTATAAATATTTCGGCTGGCATCATTTTAGACGAGTCGCGCTGGAATTTTCACGTTTGTCGCTGAGGAGGAACATTTTCGACCCTATCACCACGAGGAGGAGTTCGTTTAGTTTATTCTTACTGCCTCCAGACGATTTTCTTCAGCTTAGGAAGGAGTACTAGTAGTGAAGGGGTTAGTTGAGGCCTACTATCTATCCTCTTTATTTCGACAAGTCCATACTAAGCTCAAAATAATCGGCAGGAGAGAGAGCAAGAATAAAGAAGTGAAGACGACCATGGACTGAACGAGTTAAGAGGAAGTATGTGCTAGCTGGGGCCGAGGTGTGTGTGTGTGTGTGTGTGTGTGTGTGTGTGCGTGTGTGTGTGTGTGTGTGTGTGTGCGTGCGTGCGTGCGTGCGTGCGTTGGGGTGCTAGGGAGTGTGTTATGTGTGTTAAGGCCTTGAGGTATGACTGGGATAGGTGGATGCGATCTGGTAACCGAACTCAATTTACACGCTAAGACCACATCAGTTTTCACAGTTTTACTTGCCAGGAATACTGAAAGTGCTGAGACCATAAATATTAGCCTAGTTTGTACGTTTAAGAATTTACTTGCTATGCACTACGTAAGTATTAGCTTTAGTACCAAGAGTTAGACATTAAGGGACGCGTTAGGACTTAGAAGTGGTTTAAGGAGACTATCACAAATCACGGCAGATGTTGATTAATGGAAAAAAAAATAATCGTGAGAGAGCATGAGAAGAGCTAGGTTTAGGAGGGTAGACTTAGTGATGGGGACTGACCACTGTGTGCCTGTAGGTAAGAACTGTAGGGAAGTCAGTAAAAATTAAGATGTCACAAATCGATTTCGACTGTAGGAGACGTCAGTAGGAATTTTAAAAAGATGTGAGAATTCGAACTTAGCGTAATATGACTCCATGTATAGTCTTTAATTGTTGTTGGATTGGCATATGGACGATGAGAAAATTTTTAATCAAACTTAAATTTCACACCTGAACCTCAAATTTCTGGTATTGTTGGATATAATGCAAAATTCTTCATATTTAAATTTCTTACAGGTTTCAAAATTATCGTAAAGAGAGGGAACTTCTTCTTTTTTCATTTCCCTTGCAAACAAAATGTCGATCTTGCAACTGAGAGGCTGTATTGTGAAGCAAAATAAGGCTCGAGATACCTGAATATGTTAAGAGAGAAGCGGAGTGGACACCTCAGAACGCCTGGCGGAGAGAGAGAGAGAGAGAGAGAGAGAGGGAGAGAGAGAGGGTGGGGGCAGATTTGTGTGTCTGTTGCAGAGATGGAGGTGGGAAACAGAGACGAGAGGTGGCACTGTTAGTAAAGCAGGTGAGTGTGTTCGTGTAGGTCCGGAAAATATTGTTCTTTTGTGGTAATATTTTTTTAGTAATCGATTTTTTATTGAAATAGAGGAATTATGTGTGTTTGCCCGTAGAAAATCAGATACGTAGGAAGCACATATAGATGGAATAAGAAATTTAATATAATAAAAGAATGTGACAATCAGAGCGGTAAGGAAAAAGTACTTGAAAATCAGAGAAGCAGAAAAGTGAATGTCGTTGCTAATCAGGATGGTAGGTAGCAAGTGCGCGTGAAGATCAGGAAATGATTGTCTAGAGAAATTCGAAAGAAGTAAATATGCATGAAAATAAGAAAAAAAATGGGAGTAAATACGTGTGAGAGAGGGGGGGGGAGGCAGTCAGCGTGGAAGTAGGTATAAGCTAGGAGTAGCGAGAAAGGCAAGAGTTTAAATTAGGTTAAATCTTTCTTTTAACAGTCTTGCGCAGTCCTTCACTATTTCCAAAGATTTTTTCAGACCCATTTCCTTTTTAGTATCACTTTTCACCGTCCTGTTGTTAGTTTTAAAAATTGGCACCCCTATTTTATTTTTTTTTATTTTTTTTATTTTTTTATTTGTCGTCTACGCGTATGCATGTTTTAAATCCTTGTTACAGTTTCACATTATTTTTCGTGCCAACTTTTTTAACAGGGAGGGAATATTTTTTGTGATAGCTGTTTTTATATATAGTTTCGTTTTTATGTATCCTGCTTATGCTTTTTTTTTTTTTTTTTTTTCGAGAACTGGTAGCGAGTATGGCATAGTTTTAGTTCACGTGCTCACAGTAGAGTTAGTTTGTGCTCTGTGCTCAATTTAATACCAAATTTTTGTGTGCTATGTTTGTGAGCCATTTATATGTGTAGGATTTTTTGTGTTGGATTTATATACAGTATATATTCTTGTGTCTGCGAGGGATTTACATTTGCCTGTTTTTGCGAAGGATTTATAAATAGTTGCTTTTGTTTGCAGGCGATTTGTGTAAGCTTGTTTAGGAAGGTTTTATAAGTGCTTGTGTTCGCAGGTGATTTATATGCTTGTATTTACGAAGGATTTATATAGTTTGTGTTTATGAGAACGAGTGGGCCGCTGGGGTGAAGCTAGGATATTGTTTCTTTAGCTGATTATATATTAAGTGTATTAGGTTTAAGCTCAAGGGGCCTAGAGTGTATCAAGTCCTCCCTTTTTTTTTCACCATCACCGTCTCCATAATTAGGTGGGATTAAGAACTTTGATGATGATGATGATTTATTTGCTTGAAGCGTGGACTGCGAGCACGAAGGAAATTCCAGCAGGTAGTAATCAGTGAGAGAAGGCAGAAAAAATATTGAATTAGTTTAGTAGCACAAATAATAGCATGCACTCGACACCAGATGGCTGCAGAGAAATACAAGGCTGAGATTAGGACGCGGTGAGGAATTCAGTGGAGAATATTAGTTAAGACTTACTGGAAATAATATTAATAAAGACATCGAAACACCGCGGAAAAATTCAGTAGCAAGACATGTAGTACGAAATATTGGGAGAAACGTAGTCAGGAAAGCTTGAGAAATTCAGTAGCGGGAGGTTAGTGTGAAACGGTGGCTAAAGTATGAAAACAGAATGACGTTAGAAATGCTAGTCCTGGATACCCGTAAGAAAGTGGAAGATACTGCTTTTAACATCATCACAGTAACGAGAAATAAGATGGAAATATATAGACTCAGATCATCACGTATTTAGCAGTGGGTAGTAAGCAAGAAAAATAACCTGTCAAAAAAAAACAATCTAGTAACTCTCAACGATAGGAATGAAAGCAGAAACATGAACGTAAACACCATCACTATTTCAGTAACGAGAAGTAAGAGGCAAAAATACGGCCTGGTAATATCGTGAGAAAGCCAGTAGCCAGGAGGGAGTGTGAGACGGTGAAGGGAGGAAATATTCTTGTGGCAAATGATCCGTGCAAAAAAGGCGAGGGATCATACGGAGCAGCAAAGAATTTAGGACCGGTTGATGCAGCTTCCCTCCTCCCACCTTCCTTGACGAATGCAGGGCAGGTTTTGTCTACCAAAACTTGTTCCTGGAGGGGTGAAGGAGGTGAGAGGGGGGAGGGGAGGGAGGGAGGGGAGGTAGGGAAAGAAGGGAGGATGTGGAAGGAGGGGATTGAGGCATGAGAAGAGGTGTTAGGAGGGGAGGGAGCTGAGGAATGGGGAGGACGGGTTGAGGTGAGAGGGGGCGGGGAGAGAGCAGCTTGAGGTGTTCAAGGGGGTTATTCCTGTTCCATTCAGGCTAACAAGGCGATTATAGTTCCCTCTTAAAGTTCAGAGCATTTGCACCCGCCTTCCTTCCATCTCCAATCCCTCCTTCAACCTGAGAGAGCCTTTCAGGGATTTGGTGTCGAGTGCTTTGCTTACGATCCTTTTCACCATTTTGCGAATCGGTAGGAACTCAACGAAATAAAGGAAGGAGCTAAATTAGGGCGAAGGTGAGCGTCCAAGGAGAGGGCTGTGAGGTCAGCGTCCTTCCTCAGTGACGAATGCAGCCTCAGTTATGCACATCTACCTCTTGAATCAGACGGCGTATTCTGTTCGGTTATGCTTTCTGCCCCCGAACGATTTTATTCATCTTTTGGGAGACCTTGTGTAGCGAAAGGATCGGTGAAAACAACCCATAACCTCCTAGTTCCATAAGGCTCTCCTGGGCTGAATAAAATCGCTGGGAGGTAGCAAGAATGGAATAAACCATGCGTCATCGGAGGGAAGAGGTAGGGAAAAAAAAGTAAAAAAAAAAAAATAATAATAATGAGGTTGGAGGGGTGACTGAGGAGAGCTACTGAGACTGCGCTAACCTAGGACGACCCTGTATAACATTCCTGCTGCCGCCTGACGATTTTTGCACACCGCTGGGAAGACCTGGAAAGTTTCTAACCCGTTCTTGAATACAACATGTCAGGTGGTAGAATGGGTAATGGTAATATTAATAACAAGGAGCCAGTGTAATGAAGTGGTTGACATTTTTGCTGCTAAGTGTGATTGATAATTATGGTGATGGTGATGGTGGTGATGATGATGATGATGACACAATGATGATGACTTTACGGACGAGTGGCTTACTTCGTCTCTTGATATTTTTTTTTCCCCTCTCTCGGTCCGCTCATCTTGACGAATGCAGAGGAGTCTTTATTTATATTTATTTTTGTCTCCCTGGAGGGGTGAAGCAGGGCGGGGAAGAAAAGGAGGATCTGACGTGAAGAAGAACGAAGCTAAGAATCTGGAGAAGTTGAGTCATCTGGGAGGAGAAAAGCTAAAATTTTTGTTTGAGCTGAGTCGTTGTCAATAAGCAAACTATTTTGAAAAAGCTAATTACTCTTGAAAAAAAAAAAAAATCTGAGAACGATGAGAAAAATAATGAAAAATATAAAATTATAATATGTTTTGAGTTAAATAAAAGTTTGGAGAAGGCAGAGTCATAGAGAAACATGAACTACCTTAAGAAAATTAAGATAATAATGAGACTGTCTTAAGAAAATTTGGATAATAATGAAGGCCAAACGCTGACAGTGGTATGGAAAATCGTGACTTGAAAAGCTAAATTAATATACAAAGCTGTTAGTAAAAAAGCTGAAAAAATAAAATTTGTACGGAAAGCTGTGTAGGTGACAGAGAAAGCTAAAACCCCATCAAATACGTTTTCCATATCCGAGAGAGATAAGAGATATCAGGAAGGAAGAAGCCAAAGTCCTAACACGCAAAATGATAAATTCAAATCCTTATCTCTTTACTTATCTGTCCAGTTAGCGCTTCTCATAAAAAAAAAATAAAACTGAATAAGTAAAACAAAAAAAAATATTATCATTTTCTTTCTCTCTCCGGTGATGTTGACGAATGCAGGATAAAAATATGGTGAAAAATGATAAAAATATTATACCCTGGAGGGGTGAACCGCACTGGAGAGAGAGGGGGGGAGAGAGAGAGAGACAGAGAGAGAGAGCAGGCGCGTGCATACTGGCAGAGAATGAGAGATAGATTTGTCTTTTCTTGTGTGATTCTTAGGTTATGCTTATCTTTTAATTATAAGGCTTTTTCGATCGTGTGTGCTATGTTCACGTATACTTTTAGGGAGATTAATCCGGCTTCTAACGTGTAAGGTGGTAGAGGGTGTTAAAATAGTCTCAGTACAGTGGAAGAAGGGAGGTGTGGCAGTGTGAAGTGTGACAGAAGTGTTGCAGTGTGAGGTAGGACTTGGCAATGAGAAGTTTTGCAGTGGAAGGGCGCAGTGTGAAGTGTAGCAGTGTAAGGTTCGGCGTGGCAGTGTGAAATGTGGCAGTGAGAAGTGGGTCAGTGTGAAATGAGGCAATGTGAAATGAGGCAGTGTGAGGTGAGGCAGTGTGAGATGGGGTAGTGTAAGGTGTTTGTCAGTGAGATGAGAGCGTCTTTCGGTGTACGGAGGCTTCTGCAACACCCTGTAGATTGCGAGGTAGTCAGGAGGAGGAAAAAATAGAAACTTTATACGCGTATCTTGGAATGTTTTGGTCGTTTCCCCCGTCGTCCTCTCCACCAGCAGTCTGTCACAGCGTCAGAATTATTAGATATTACTCAAGTTATTATTCGTGCTATTACTCCAGTTACTATTCCATATTCCCCATCGGCCTCCGCTTTGCTTGCCGTGATATACCGTGATATAGAAGTAATATACTCCCTCGTCACTGCTTGTCATTCAGAGGTCGTATTCCTTGTGGTATTGGTGATTTCGTAACACCTCTACCTTCGCTGTTTATTCCGCACGTCACAGCACATTATCCTCTTGTGTGTTATTGATGTCATCTGTGTCGATACTGAAACGACACAAGTAGCATGCAAGAGTGTATGAAGGCGTAACATGCCAAATAAATCGGTCAGGAAGAGGTGTAACGAAGCCTATACCGCCTCCTAGAGTACGCCCCATTTTATTCTCCCTCTTGTCCTGCTTGTTATTCACGTATTTCATCGCTTCGTAGGTCTTTTGCGACTTTCAGGTTATATCGAATTTTACCCTTTATGATATTCGCCTTTTTCGAGATAGTAAAAGAAGGATATTGAATGAGCTGTTGTGTAAGGGATTTCCATTTTGATATCTCGCTTCACCCCTTCAGCCCGAGGACGTCTTCGGTTTATCTTTCATTCTTGCTGCTACCAGACGATTTTATTCAGTCGGGGCGAGGCACCGTGGTAGTGAGGGAGTTAAGTGAAGGCTGTATCCAATCTCCCTATAGTTCGAAAGCCTCTCCTGGGCTAAGTAAAATCGTCTGGAGGTAACGAAGAATGAAATAAATAAAAGTCCTCGTGCTGATGGGGCTTTGAATGATTGCCTATATTCTCTTGTACCTCAGGCTCGACGTGCATGCTTGTTTGGTAGTTTTTTTTTTTTTTTTGTCAGTTGGGTCTTGTTTTTGGTGTGTATTTTGGGTTAGGTCTGCTTTTTGTGGTCCGCATTAAGAGTAGTTGGGTCTGTTTATGGTCTGTATGTGAAGAAACGAACGCACATTCATGAGGGCTTCTCTGTGGGACCGGGAACAAAATACTCTTTAAAAAAAAAAACTCTTTAACGCACACAGTCCAAGAGCACAAACCGACAGGCCATGACGCAACGCAACACACCCAGAAACTGTCTACCTCGCTGTCTCTATGCCCTCACCTGTCTCTATGCCCTCACCTGTCTCTATGTCAGTTGTCTCTGTATATCCCCCTGCTGTATGTCTGTTGCCTCTCTATTTTTCACTTCTCTGTGTTTGTCCCATGTCTGTGTCTTCCTCTGGTCTCTGTCTTCATAAGCTTTACTGCATCTCGTACTCCAAGTCTTCCTCTTCTCTGTCTTCTGCTTCATGCCTCCCCGTGTTCTATCTTTTCATACTCTTTGTCCTCTCCTGCTCCAAGTCTTCTCCAGCTCTGTGCAACTCAGAAACCGTCTGTGGCTTTACCCTCAACACCAATCGACACCCAAGTTACCATGTCTGAGGGTGAGCCAGCAGAGGTCATACTTTTATCATTATTCTCAGACCTTATTACAGATTTAATTACTCATAAAGTCATTGTGGCTCAGCTGTACGCTTTAACTTCTGCCGCTTCATTGTCTTATTACAGATCTTGCTACTCATAACAGTCATTCTGTTCTTCAAAGTTATTTTAGAACTACTTCAACTTTTTCGCATGGATGACATCGAGGAAGACAGAGCTCAAACGCACAAATTATTTGGACACTGATAGGAAAGTAAAGTGTTTTTTTTTTAACCAAGTTTTTTTTTATACATATATAGATATTTGTGATTACGAAGGCGTCCGGAGTGGATCTCATTGACAAACTCACGAGTACTCGCGGCAAATCAATCAGTCAGGCTGCAGAAGACTGATTGTTATTGTAATTATGTTTTAGCCTCAGTCATCGCCGCACGACCAAACCTTTGAGTGAGCGACATATTTTAGCACAGCGAACCTCGTCTCTAAGTATTCCGTACAAGATTGTGCTGCGCTCTCTTTCTCCGCTGTGCTGTCGAGGTCCTGCTTTCTACTGCGACAGGCTGTGGGTTCAGACGTGTGTGTGTGTGTGTGTGTATGTGTGTGTGTGTGTATGTGTGTGTGTGTGTGTGTGTGTGTGTGTGTGTGTAGTTCCTGTGAAACTCTCAGTCTCGAGTGTTATGTAAGTTTAGATCTGGTGTGTGATCTGTGTGACGTACGGAAGAGTATAGTCATTTTTTCTCGCTCTTTCTGGTAGGTGGTGCCTGAGCTTCAACTACGTATGCCCTCGCCTAGTGCCTGAATGTGACCCGGACGGTGCCTGAATGTGACCCGTATGTAATCTGCATTTGGTGCCAGCGTGTGACCCATGTTGTGCCTGAAAATGAACCGTTTGTGACCGCGAATGGTGCCTGAATGTGACCCGTCTGTGAGCTGGTGTGATACCTGAATGTGACCCTTCTGTGACCTTGTATGGTGCCAGAGTGACCCGTATGTGAGTTGGTATAATGCCTGAATGTGCCCTGTTTGTGACCTTGTGTAGTGCCTGAATATGACCTGTCTGTGCCCCGCGTTTCGTCCCCTTCTCCCCGCCTTGCGTACCGTCAGTCATCCTGCTCTCAAAGGCTTTCCTAACGAGATTCGCCCTCTTTTAAAGCCTCAGGGTCGGGGGGCAGAGGCTCTTAGACGTTCCGTATGGGTCGCTTGGTCCCTTGATTGCTTCACAGAGACGCGACTCCAGATTGGGCTAACCTCTTGAAAATGGGACTCTTCACTCTAGCTAGATGAGATGATGTTAAGGGGAAATAGGGTTCGATATGAAAGGAGCCAAACTGAAAGAACTGGCTAACCTCTTCGAAAATGATGTTTTTTTTTTTTCCACTCGACTCAGATGAGATGATGTAAAGAGAAGGACGCTTCGATGTGAAATAGCTGCTTCAAATTTGCAAGGGACTTTCCTATTGACTAACCTCTCCACTTCTCGCTTTAACTGAATGAAATGTACAGGGAAGTACGGTGAAAGATCTAGATTTGCAAAAGGCGTGTTTCGAATGGATAAACTTGAAAAAAAAGGGCATCTCAGTAGAGCCAGATGAGGCGACTGTTCGTTCTGAAATTATCCAGATTTACTTCTTCTTTTTTTCATTTCTTTTTATATATGCTTTCGATTGGGTTGGGTTCGTGAGGGAAGGGAACGTCTACTGCCTCTCACCCCCATGCTTGTTCAAGAGGACTCCTTTTCTCCCTCCACTAGTGTGAAAGTCGAGTAGTTGACAAATTGAATATTAATGAAGAAAAAAAAAATCCTTTTGGAATGGCACAGGCTTTACAAGAGGGCCCGAATCTCAGCCACAACTCAACTATCGACCACTTTCCTTCGATGACGTATTTTGCATTTCATTTTTGCTGCTGTCAAGTTGACTTTTATTCAGATTTGGAGGTGTTAGATGTGGCACGGCGGCAAGAATGAAATAAAAAAAAAAAAACGTCATCGGATGGAAGGAGTCGAAAGAAGGAAGTATAAGCTTAGCATGATGGAAAAAAAAAAAAATGCCCAGCTTGGCCAACTTGAGCCAAACGTGGACAGCCTTCCTAAAATTTGTCCCCAGCTTGATAAAATATGCCTCCACTCAGAGACGACGTGACGGCCTCTCAGGGTTCATATCGGCCAGTCACTGTTAGGACCTTGTGGCTTAATGGTCGTTGCTTCCACCAGTGTAATAATAATTAATAATAATAATAATAATTAATAATAATGAGTTAACGGTCAGCGCAATTTCTCTCATCACTACATCATAAAAAAACAAAACAAAAAACAAAAAAAACTCTCGCATCCTTACAACCCCTTCAGCCCGAGGACGTCTTTTTTTCTTTTCTTTTCTTTTCCCTTGCTACTTCAGACGATTTCATTCATCTTCAGAAAGTCGTGGGACAGTAGCAGGAAGGAAGTTGCCAAGGCGTCCCCGGATCTTGAGGGGTTGACTGTAGGAATCTGGCGCCGGTGGACCAATACGTTAGAGCAAATAGAGGGTCGTTTTCGAAGTGGCTTTGGAGATAGCGCAACACCCCGTCCTTGGTGATTTATTCTCCACATTACACCTCATCGTCCCTCTTGTGTGTTATGTGATGAAGGGTGTGTTGGTCTTGAAAAGGTATAAGTAACATACAAGAGAGCGTCAGGGTGTAATAAAGGAAATAAATTGCTAGGGAACAGGTGCTAAGAAATCTCTTGTGCTGCTTAGAATACGACTCAGAATCCCTCAGAGAGACGCTACGAGTATAAGGATATCCAGGAGAGAGAGAGTGATGATATATCCAAAACGTGCAATAGGTTTAAGCAAGGAAAAATGTTATGTGTATGTATATATCCGTATGCAACTCAACAGACTCCCGGCAGGAAAAAAAAAAGTCACAACCACTTTTTTTGTATGATGGAAAATAAAGCTTAACCCCTTCAGTATGGGAGCCTTTTTTTTTCTTGCTATATCCGGACGATTTTTTTTTGGCTTTGGATAGACTTTTCGAACTGGAGGGGTTAGATTTAAATTAATCCTTCATTGATCCCTTTCACCAAGATGGGATAGAGTCTCCTAAGCCTGAATAGAAAAGTCTGAGATTGTGACAAGGAAAAATAAATGTTCCCGAGCTAAGGGGGTTAAAAACACGAAAAAAAATTAACAATGGCGGACTAACATCTCATACTTACTGCCTCCCCCCCCCACCCATTCCCCACTTGATACGATCGGGTTTAATCCTCTATACTGGGGGAGGGTCGTCTGAATGGGACTGGAATCTATAGACCTGTTGTGTGTGATCGGATGAGAGGGGGGAAGAGGAGGAGTTTTAATGTCGACATTCCTCTGGGTGGTGATAGCAGCTTCGGATCTCACGGTTGGAGGGTCGAGGAGGGGTTCGGATCCTATCTTAAAGCATCATTCAGTCTCGTTTCTTATCTTCCCAGCTTTTCAGTTCTCAGCAATTTTCTCTCTGGAGCATATACTTCAACGGAACAATCAAGGGTTCAAATTCCATCTTAAACATCATTCATTTTTGTATTTTATTTCCCAAACTTGGCACAGAAGGGTTCCAATCCTATCTTAGAACGTCAGTCACCCTTTTATCTCCACCTTGGCAATTTTCAGCACTTTTTCTCTCAGACGAATCGTGTGTTTTGTTGAACCTCCCCACCAAAAAGAAAAACACTCGATGGCGTCTCTTTTATCTGATTTTGGCCATAGATTCAGTGACGATAACCCGGCCTAATGTTCTCTTAATACTACTGCTGCTTCTTTCTTCATTATTCCCCCCCTCCGTTTTGAAGAGTTAAAGTTTTACAGACAGGCAGATAGACAGACGCGTTTTTTTATCGGCCGGTGTCGCAGTTAAGCTTTTCCCCTTCGGCGTCTTCAGGTTTATGAACTGTTTATTGGCAGGGGTTTCGATGGTAGTGTGTTTTTTCCCCTCCTCCTCCTCCTCCTCCTCCTCCTCCTCCTCCTCCTCCTCCTCCTCCTCCTCCTCCTCCTCCTCCTCCTCGGTGGAAGTGTCGGACTTTTTCCTGCCATTTTAATTTTCCCTTGCTCCCTTCTTCCTCTTCCATCCGTCCTCCTTCCTTCCTCATATTTCTTGCCCACTGATGTTGCTCTTTCCCCGTTTCTTCCTTCTTATACTGTCGTCTTCACCCCACCCCATCCCGTTTCCTTTCTTCCGTCCTTATAACGTTACTCCCCCATTCCTTCCTTCACCCTTCCTCCCCTTCCTATACCCTTCCTTCATCCTTCCTCCCCTTCCTTCATCCCTTCTCCCCTTCCTTCACCCTTCCTCCCTTTCCTTCACCCTTCCTCCCCTTCCTTCCCCACTCCCCAGCTCACCCTTCTGGCGATCCTCCCCTGCATCCTCAGCGTAACAACAGCAACAATCTCAGTGAGTGAGAGTGACGGCTGCGGTGTGAACAGTGCCAAGTGTTATGCAGTGTTAACCTCATGACTTTTTTATTACCACTCCTGGATTAAGGGGCGCCTTCTCGATGGCTCTGGAGACTTCGTAACACATGTTCTCTAGTGATTTATGCACCTTAATAACCTCTCGTTTTTTTTATGCAGACCTAAAAATCTTATTACACTCTTTATGTATTTAAACAGATTCTATCATTTTTTAATTATTATTGATGCGGACTGAGGCAAAATGTCTCATATTATCTTCTTTAAATAATAATGATTTAAATTATGTCCATATTAGAGCACAAATTACACTTTATATAATTTGTTTATCATTGATGCAAACGATATCGACGTGGTAAAAGACAAATAACAAATAGGAGAGTTAAAAGCAGATGAAATATGTAGAATAAATCGCTGGGGATAGAATGTTGCAAAGTCTCTTATGCCAACGAGAGAGTTGCTCTAAGGGTCCTGTTTTAGATGGTATTGAAGGCTTCGTAACAGGTTTTCCTTAGCGATTTAGTTTGCTAATTGCAGCTTAACACTCTTCTTATGTGTTATTTGTATCATTTTAATATCAGTATTGTTTGCGTCGTTAACATAGAAGATATTGAGGTGCACTTTGCAGAAAATATCGCCGAGAAAGTGGTGTTATGAACTCTCCAGAGCCACTTGGAATACGGCCTTAAGTGTCACGTCATTAGTGTGCTTACCCCTGGCTTGACTGTGACGTCGGAGAAATAACAGCAATAATAGAAGGAAAGGAAAAACAATAATAGGAATTAGTAATAAGAATAATGAAATGAAAATCAGAGTAATATTAATGATAGTAGGATGAGAATAAAAGTGCTAGTAAGAGTAATAAACGAAAATAAAGATGATACGGTAATAATAAGAATGATGACATGAAAATCAGAGTAACATTGCTAGTAAAAAGAAATTGTAAGTGTTAATAGTAATAATATTAAAGCTATGAGTGAAAGTATTAATAGTAAAGGATTAGTAATAATAAAGAAAATTAAGACCAGTAATTAACAAAAGAGTAACTAATAAAAGAAAAATAAAAGCGCTTGTTTCTTTGATTCCCGGGGACCGAGTGACGTCATAGTTTGTTTACCAGCGGGAGTGACGTCCGTAGACTTTAAACTCGCTGCCGACTCGCCTGCTTGCTTGCCGCGCCCCGGTTGTGTTGATTAGCCCCTTCAGTACGATGGCGCCCCTTTTCTTCATTCCTGTTACCACCAGACGATTTTATTCAGTCCTGGAGAGACGAGTTTTCCTAGTGAGGTGGCCAGCAGAGACTTTCAGATTGTTTTTTTTTTCTTTTTTCGCTGTGAGGGACCTTTTTTGTTCAGGTGTTAAAAAAAAAAAAATGCCTGATGGTAGCCCGAACGAAGTGAACGAATCAGACGGCATCGTACCCAAGGGGCTAAGCGTGACGTCATATGTGTCTTTCAGCCCATAACCAGGAGCCTTATGTGATGAAACCCTAAGAGCGAAAATAATAAGTAAATGAATATACCTCTGACACACTCGCTATCTCTCTTTACTGTTAAGGCGGCGTCACACGACCGGTTTTTCTGGCACCTTTTTCTTGGCAACTTTTTCCTGGAAACCAAGAAAATTTCACAAAGACAGAGTAACCGTGAGAATGTCACCAGGATGAACTAACCGAAAAAATATCGTCAAAATAGAGGAACCGAGAGAATGCTACCAAGAGCCAATAACCAAGAGAATTTCACCAGTATAGTGGTTGAAAGAATATAATCATTACAGAGCAATGTAACTGAATGTCACCGAGATAGAGTAACTGAGAGAGAATTTCACATGGATGGGTTAACCGATAGCATGTCATCAACAGGGAATAACCATAGACTGCCACCATCATCAAGCAGCGTAGAGAATGTCACCAGGATGAGGTAACAAAGAGGATGTCGCCAAGATAAAGTTGCCGAGAAAGAGTTGGCCTAAAAACCGCCCGTGGGACATCTCCGTTAGTATACTATTGCTTGGTGAACAACAGCTACCTCAGCGATTGTGTTTTCTCGTTTTCCCTTGACGAGGAGAAGCCAAAATTCACGTTTTCTTTGATCGGTTTGTTTTTTTAATTTCCACCAGCACACATACAACCCTGCAATAGCCCTCCGGAGACTCGTATGGCCGTTACTACATCACTGTTTGCACACCTTCCATAGATAATCTCGCCGTTGGTTGGAGGTCGTGGGCTGCAACGGGAAGCGCAACAGGGGATTAGTTAAATTTTTCACTACAGTGCCTATTTTTTTTTTTTTTAATTGTCCTTGCCAACACCAGACACAACCTAACCAGCGAATATGATTGCTGTGTGATGTTTTTCTGCTCGATCAGTTGTAATTCTTGTGTATAATCAAGGTTAATAGATCTTTTACACTCACTCGAAAATATATCAGTTTAAAGAGATCTGTGCCTGCCTGACAAGTAATTATCATTCGATCTGAAGCCGTGCGGTTTATGAACTTGCACAGGTCGCCTCTCCCGTCCAGGCCTCTAAAAGTACATGATTTTATTTCATGGATGCGCACTCGTAAAGCAAGTAATCATCAGTCAGTTTGAAGTCCTGCGTTTTATGAACTTGGACCCCCCACCCCCCAGCTCCATGTGTATAAAGGGCATGATTTCTTGTCATCAGTTCAGTCACCCTCTGTCCCCAGACATGTAAAAGAACTTCCTGAATAACAAGTGCTCATCAGTCGGTTTGAAGCCATGCACTTCCTGAAATTGGACTCACAACCCCCTCCAGATATATGAAAGGCATTATGCTTCATGAACTTTGGAATTCGCCCTCTCTCACTTTCCATGGATGTGTAAAAGAATTATTGACCGTGACAGTACCATCTGAATTTGAAGAAGGTCCTCAGAAAGCTGTTATTATGGTTTTGTTTGGGTCCGTGCTCTTAAAACTGAAATTGTGATAGAAAAGACAGGCGCCTGAATCTTGATGGGCCATTTTTATCTGTGTGTTTTGCCGTTCGTCCTCGTTGCTGAGTACACTTAGTAACTTGGCATGGAGGCTAAATACATCTTATTTTCACATGTGCTCTAGAAAATGCACTCTCAGAATTTGTTATGCTTGCCTGCAACTTCGCCCTTTCAGTTTTACTCTTTGGCTGTGGTGAGTTTATGAGAGCTGGGCAAAATTGGCCATAATAAGCTGTAAAATAAAACAAACATCCTTATATTCATTCAGAGCACCAGTCGTGATAGGTCCGAACTCTTTCCGTGCCATAGGTTTGTCCTGATTGTAGCAAAATCATCAGACTTTGATAGAAAAAAAAATGTAAAGTAGGTACTTCTCAGCTAAGGGGTGTAAAGACTACGGATGCTTTGATCCTAGAAAAGCAGTTGCTCATGCCGTGTTTATGGTCCTAGAAGAGCTATCACTTTCGCAGTGTTGTGTGATCCTCAAACAGAAGTAATGATTTTTATCGTGCTTATGATCTTATAGATATGTCACTCCTGTTGTGTTGTAATTTTAAAATAGATTTTGTTAATGATTCAGATAGATTTTTTTTTTTTTTTTCGTGTCGGATTCAAGAGAATATTTCACTTCTGTTGTATTGGCGAATCTAGTACCGAAGTAATTTTCGTCTTATCACAGTGATCATAATACAGGCTTCTTTCTTGTCGTGTGTTGATCCTGAAGTAGATATTGCCCCTGTCGTGTATCTGGTGTGTCCCCGACCCAGCCACGGCGAGAGAACGAAAAAGCACCGGTCCAGTGTAATTTGGTGTCCGTTTTGGAATATTGTCAATTTTTGCCCGTCTCAGCGCGGGCAGTCGTGTAGTTATGTGGTGAGACAGACGCTGCCTCGCTAACCCTGGGCCCCACCTCAGCGCACCTCAGTCCTCTCCCTCTCTTACCAGTCCAGGCATCACTCAGTCCTTAACCTTGGACCCTATTTCAGCATATTCCCTCTTTTTCAATTGGGCCCCACCTCAGCGCATTCCCCCTCCCTCATTTGGATCCCACATCAGTGCATTCCCTGTCTTTCATCTGGGTCTCAGCTCAATGCCTTATCTCCCTCTAACATCTTAGTATACAAATTAACATGAGTTTATATTGAGTATAAAGATTGCTTGTCAGACCCTTTAGGTCATACGTCAGCACCCTTTATCATCCTATTTTGGTTTCATAAAAAAAAAAATGAGGTCATTGGATTCAAGGGGACAAACGTATCCTAGAACTAAGCGTAGGAGGAGGCTGGAGGGTAGCGAGGCAGCCCGTGTGTGTTTAGACTGCTTCGTGGTGTACAGTCATAGCTGATCAACTCCTTCACTATGATGACGCCTTTTGTATTTCGTTCTTGCTACCACCAGACGGTTTTTACACAGCTTAGGTCAGACCTCTCGCAGCGGTGATAAAGCTGTTAGTGGAGTTTTGTCTCATAGCCTCCACATTTTCCATACATTTCTACCTCACCCAATCCGTAGGTGGGAAAAAAGAGGTCAAGGATGACGTTGATGACAATGATGATGATGATGGTGATAATTATGGTGAGGTAATGGTGATGATGACGATAACTACCCTAAGCTGAATGTAAAAGAGAAAAACTGCCCGCTGGTAGCAAGAGAATGCCAAACAAAGACGTCACCAGATTCAAGGGGTTAAATAAGTATCTAGATATATATAGGTGACAAAAAAAAAATCATTCAACAACGCTTGGCACTGTGAACACACCTGTCAAATAAAGTTGTCTTTCATGTCGTAGGTGGTGGTAGTACAAAATGCAGGAAGTCCTCATTATATTTTTTGACATTTTTTTTTTAATGCTACCAATCCACGTTCAATTGGAGAAACATGGTCTGTTAGCCTCTTCAGTCGGGTGACGTATTTTTACTTTTTTAGTTTCTTTTTATCTCTAGATGAAGAACAAAGCTTATGGGAGATTTTTGATCGTGAAAGAGTCAGTGAAGCTTGTACTTAACCTCTCCACCTTGAAAAATCTCTGAGTTGAAGGAAATCATCTGTTGGTTTGAAGACTAAGATAAAAAATGTCATCATATTAAAAAGCTACAGTACCATTTCTTTACCCGTGAAGTTGATTTGCCAGTTGCTCCAAATGAGAAGTCCCGACAATAGGAATGTGATATGATGAAATACAAGCCTAACTTATAATGAGGATAAACTGTATGGAAAGACTGAATATGCCTGCTGTAGTTGGTGCATGTTTATATCGCTCAGGATGTTTGGCCAGTTCGGTGTGATGACGTCTTTCTTGCAGGTTGTCCTGGTTAATGCCTGATGATTTTATTCGGCTTCTGAGAGAGTCACCTGGTAGTGAAAGGAGTAGAGCCCCTGCTGGAGGACTTAAGAAAAAAAAAGGAAAAAAGAAAAGAACAAAAGGGCTGACTCCTTCCAGTTTGAAGTCTCTCTCCTGAACTGAGCAAAAATCGCCTAGTGGTAGCAAGGACATTACCAAAATTGGCGTCCTCGTGCCGAAGGGGCTTAAACTGACACACCCAAGACAAACCAGGCTCTGATTGGCTCGTTCCTTCGCCCAGTCAGAACTCGTATGGTTTATAGACATGCGCTTTGATTGGTACATATTCGTCCAGTCATCGTTCAGGTACAAAAACCTAAGGTAAGAAATGACTCAGAGCAGTATTCTCGTTGGCGCAGGAGATGTAACATCCTCTCTTCGGCGATTGATTTTTTATATTACACCTGAATATACACTCGTGTATTATTTCTCCGAGTTTAGTAACCATCTTAGCTTGCGCCACTAGAGTACATGAAGGTGTAATGTGCAAAAATAAACCGCCGAGGAAAAAGTGTTGCGATAACTCCACCTCCAGCAAGCATACAGCCCTCAATGACAAGGGGTGAGGAGAGTTAGCGTTATCTCACTATCGACTTTAAAACCTCACTTTGGTGCACTGATGAAGGTCTTTTGGTTGAGACGAGGGAAAAAAAAAATCTGACACAAATTCTCAAATATCTAATGAAAGCAAACCCACTTACAGTAATGAAACAGATTCTGATATGACAGCCCCTTCTCTTTGATGACTTTTTGTATACTTTATTCGGGCTGCTATCCGACGATTTTATTCAGTTGAAAAGTTGAAATGGAAGTTGTTTGTACTCCCATCAGTCAGAGAGAGCACTTTTGTGAACGGAATAAATCGCCGGGAGACAGCTGTAATAAGTTGATAAAGAGTATCATCAGGTTGAAGGGAGTTCATATATTTTCTCAGTATTTTCCAACTGACGTCGATACCAAACTCTACGACACTATCTATATTGCATATGAATATAACGAGGTATATAATATTGCACAAGATGAGTATTGCTGAGTATATATTGCAGAATAAGAGTATTGCTAGGTAAATGCTTTGCAAAGTATGAGTACTGCAGAGTATATGTATTGCAGATTGTGAGTATTGCAGAGTATATGTAATAGCAAAGTTGCACAAGACACTTCATCAGTTATTTCAGGTCAGCCTCAATCAGCTTCTACATCCTATCATAACATGTGATATTTACCCCCGGGGGACCTTAGCGAGTGGCGATCAGTGCATAACTCCCAGGCGATTTGATAGATATATTACTCATTCACTTTCCTTTGCTTAAGCTTAGTTTGTATAGTGCTACTTTAGTGGTATTCAGTCTTCCGTTCTTGAAAGAGTATATTCTGGTGTGCAGGTGATTTTAGTTGGTGTGTTTGATGTGGATTATAGCGTTTTCTCCATCCTACCGTATGTGATTAAGTCGGCATATTGGGCCGGATGTGGTTTAGTCCAAGATTGAGAGAGTGTGTAGCTGTTCCATCGACCTTGCTGTGGTTGCAGTGATGTCTCTTCTACCGTATGAGATCCAACCTGTGTGTTGTGTTTTCCACCGAATGTGATCCAGTTGCCGCATTTTCTGTCCTACTGTATGTGATTTTAGTTGATAATTTTATGGTGCAGGACGACCACCAGTGATTGCCTTGGGAGTTGTACCTGATCGCCGCCGCTCCAGGTCGCCTCTGTGATCTTAATGGTGCCGTTGGGAAGAATTTGACGCCAGGAGCCGGGGCGGGTGTATGGTACTGAGTGGCGGCAGAAAAAGGCTCCAGAAGTCTCTTGTAAAAAACATTGAGTTGTGTTCTTGTCAGTGAGGGAGATTTTGTGGCACTTCTTCCTACACATTTTTTTTTTTCCTTATTGCACCTTCTTCCTTACAATATGCTGACGTTGCCTAAACCTATGTATTGTTTTATTCTTGTTACCTGTAGATGATCTTATTCATTTGAGGGGAGACCTTGGGGGGAACTCTCCATTTCTTCTGATATAAGTATAATCTGATGATTGCAAAATTAAAATATAAAATACATCAGTGCATTGAATGGGGTAAAGGTGTAATGTGAAAAAAAAATCGCCGAGAATGCAGTGTTCAAGAAATCCCCCTTGTCGGCCAGAGTACCACCCAGTGTTGTGATTAATCCATCGTTCCCCGTCCCCCCCCCCACCTAGGCTTGATCTCTTTCTCGGGGCTTCTCATTGGTCAGTGGAACCCAATTCAGGTGCCTTCGTGGCTTCATATCTGGCAGTGTTTTAAAACGTGTGATCTCTTATTAAGGTCTTCCATTGACCACTGAGATATGTGTTTTAACTCGATCTCTTAAAGTCTCTCCCATAAGGCAAGTGATATTGTTATTGATCTCTCCGATAGTCGTGCGCACGTGACCCTAGTGGCCGTACCCATAACCTCTTCAGCCTTTGGACGTCTTAACCGTATTCATTCTGTCTACTGGGCGATTTTATTCAAGAGGAGACCTATTGGAGTGAAAGGGGTTGTGGAAGGCAATATCTGACCCCATCCTCACTGAACAGTCCCGCCCCAGCTGAGTAAAATCCCCCACTAGTGACAAGAATAAATAAAGGACGTCCTGGGGCTGAAGTGGTTAGGGATATAGCTGTAAATGTGACCGAGGTTGGCTGGGGCGTCTGCAACCCTCTCTACGCCATATTTGGCCGTATTCTCGCTGGCGTAGGAGTCTTCGTAACGTCTCTTCCACAGCGATTTAGGCAGCTTATGGCACCTTACTATCTTCTTGGGTGCTACAGATGCAGGGTGTCGATATTAACCCTTCCACAGACGGTTCTATTTTGCTTAGGAGAGGCTAATGGGCTAGAGGGGGTAAATATAGCCTCCCTTAGCCCTTCCAACACCGGACCTCCTTCTCAAGCTTAATAGAAGAGTCAGGTAGTAGTGCTGAAAAAATAAGGTCCTCGGGGTAAAGGAGTCAAGCTGGTAAAGGTAGATAACATGCAGGAGATTATTAAGTGCGCAGCATAAATCGCCAAGGAAGAGGTGCTAAGTAATTCCTATGCCAGCTGGAACACGGCTACATGGCACACCCGTCTCTACGCATTAAAACAGCGAAGTTCCTGGCTGTCTGGAAAACTTCCCAATGAATTTTATTACTGTTAAAATAGGCAAAAAAAAAAAAAAAACATGTGATTGCTTCAAGATGTTATTATCAGTACTTTATATGAGAGAGAGAGAGAGAGAGAGAGAGAGAGAGAGAGAGAGAGAGAGAGAGAGAGAGAATTGTGTGACGTAGTAGGTGAGAAACATCCCCAAGCTTTAAGTGTGAATGGCGGATCGATGCTTATGTGATAAAACTTCGTGATTTTGTTTGTTTTAATCCCCTTCACTGCGATGGCTTCTTTTCGGTTTTATTTTCGCTGCCGCCACCAGACGATCTTTTATGCAGCTTAAGGGAGACTTTTTTCATTGTGGAGGGGTTGGATATAGCCTTCATGACCCCTCCAGAGCAAGGGGTCCCCCGTGCCCTGGATAAAATCGTCTGGGGTTAGCGAGAATAAAATAAATGGAAAACGTCATGGTAACGAAGGGGTTAAGGTGAAAATATTCCTCTCCCGATGATGAGACGCAGAGACAACCGTTTGAGGCTGTTTTTTATCCGATTTATTCTTGTCACCTCCAGACGATTTTAGTCACTTGAGGAGGGGGCGTGGTAGTGAAGGGGTTAACGGAGGGGTTAACCTCTTCAGTCCGAATAGTCGTCCTTGATATGAATAAAATCGTCCATTGGTAGCAAAATTAAATTAAAAAACAAACATCATTGTTTCGGATTAATTAAAAAAACACAAGGAAATTTATATTGCAAGAAGCAAAAATAGACTGATACATAAATAAACAGATAAGTAACAAAATACACACAAGTGCTCGAAGCGTGTCTCATCATTTGGCTCTCTAAATGAACGTTTTCTGAATGATATCTTAGCGAAAAAATAAAGTTTGTCTTAATTGCCATAGTGCTCAGTCACAGCATCTGATTTCGTAATGCCACACTGAGGTGATTTTCTGTCGGCCCTTTTTTTCTTTATTCATGAAAATTTGTCTTTATTTAGTCAGTGTAGTTTAAGATGTCTTTCAGATAACGATGCTCTCAGAAAAACTACTTACTGTATGTGATTGATGAAAAAGTAGGCTGTGGTAGCCATTATGGGAAGTATTTAAAAAAATCATATAAATATTTGCTTTTTCAAGGCAAAGAAAAAAAAATCGAGAGAATGAACTCAGACCAGTGTACCAGCGCAGGGAAAAGTAGGTATTTTTTTTTTTTTTACCTCTTCCATGCGATGACCTTTTTTTTTTTTTTATATTATTTCTCCTCCTCCCAGACGATTATATTTTTCACCCACGAGGAGATTTTTCGTACTGGAAGGGATTACATATATCCTTTATTAACCCGTTTAGCACGAGAAATCTTTTTTTTTCTACGGTGAATAAATCGTCTGGTGAGAGCAGGATTTAGAAAACTGTCATCGTATTGAAGGAGTTAATTTAGATTCAACAAACAAACAAACAAACATTGCTGTGAAAAAAAATGCTGTCGTAAGATAAGCCTTATAAAATATACCAGGGTTGAACATTTTCCTAAGTATTATTTTTTATTGTATTACCATCTTCCTGTTATTATTATTATTATTATTATTATTATTATTATTATTATTATTTCGAATGGCGTAGTAAAGATGGTTTGCTGAGGAAGTGATGGTGGTGGTGTAAGTGATGTGGTTTCTGTCTGTATCTGCTTGTAGGGAAACTCACGACATCCCTACCTACATTTTTTCACCCCATTTCTGATCCCCCCCACCCCATTTTTGGCTGGCTAACACCTTGGTAGAGACGAACTGGAGCAAGATAAACTGGAGCTTCATTCATCTCTAACAGTTTTGTTTTTTTATTTAGATTTTCTGTTTACCATTCAGTACAGGGGGGAAAAAATGAGGAATAATCTTGCTGAAGGTCAGGTAGGAATGGCTTAAACAGGACGAAGTAAATATATGGGATAAGATTCTTCTAAGATCCTCGTAAGTTTCCCTTCCATCCAGCTGTGGTCTTACACTTTCCAACCTGTAGATCACACAAACCCACCCGTCACCGGTCCCTCACCAGTCCGTCACCCACCCGTCACCCACATAGGCTAGTGAACAGACCTCACCTCCAAAGACTCCATCATGACATTCTGGATCTCAGGCACAACAATTAAGCCAAGTTTTAATCTGGCCTTTCTTCGGATAGGCTCAGAGAATAATTATGTCTTCCTCTTGTACTTACATTTCCTCCGATAAAAGATAAAGACTATAGCCACAATTACTTGACCTCCAGATCATCCTACATATCTTGAGCCTCAGATAAGTGACAAAGATAGACCCTCCTTTACTTGAGGCTCACGTATTCGGTAAAGCCAGTTGCCATTTTCCAGTATTTTTGTCCCCATTTCTTGAACATCAGAAATACCTTCCCTCCCTTTACTTGCGACTTTACTAATGTTTTCCTCACATTACTATAAAGCTTAAGAAACACGTCTTTCCCTGTACTTATATTCCATTCGACCTTCACCATCACACCAGCTGTCTTACTAAAACATTCTATGCTCCCAAAGGCCTCGGTAATTAGACCAGCAAGTTACCCCTGATCTTTAGTCAGTCTGCGCAATAGGCGATGTTTTTAAGTTATCAACAAAATCCAAAGAATCGGGAGAAAACCAAAGAATTTCATTAATGACTAGCAGAGCCATAGAGTAGTGGTAGATGATTATGTGTAGTCCAAATATAACTAACCCAGATCAAAATAACTCATACATTCCAATAGTGTTATGTTGCGTAATGTCCAAAGATGTACCAAATGAGCTAAGGAAAGTTGCCATAATGTAAACAGACTCCTCAAACTTCCAAGAGTATTATCTGCTGTCATTAAGTCTTTTTCCCTCCCATTCCAGATACAGACACACTTCCAGCGTCTCCCTCCGTCCCTTAGTTCACAAGCCTCTCTCCCCTTCTCCATACCTCTCGCTCCCTCTCCCATTCGATCCGTTCCACTCCCTGCTTTCTCGGACACTTAGAATCTCTTATTTTCCGCGGTTACTAAATATCGAACATATCATAAACAGTATTCCAGAGTAAACACACTCTACTTATACCTTCATGCCTCGCCCCTCAGCCCCCCCTCCACTCTCACACTTTTCTTTTCCTCCTCTTCCATTTTTCCTTATCTCCCAAGTCATTTATGGAGTTTCCTGCCGTCACAGAACTTAACCATTCACAGTTTCCAAACGTGAACACAATCCTGATTTGCCTTCTTGTCTCACACCACACGCCTCTAACATCCCGGACACAGTTACTCACACATCCCGACGAAAGAGAGAACGAAAGCGGAAGAAAAGTAAGCAGAAGAAGAGACTGAGTAAAAGAAGAGGACACGAAAGAAGAGAGAACGAGAGAAGATAAAACGGAAGAAGAGCGAGTGAAAGAAGTGAATGCGGAAGAAGATAGAACAGCAAAATTGGACACGGAAGAGCGCACGAGAGAAGAGAACCCTGAAGAAGAGCTGACACCAGGAGAGAACACGGGAGAATGAACAATATAAGTGAACATGAAAGAAGAGCAAACAGAAAAGAACACGAAGGAAGAGTGAACGAAAGAAGAGAACACAAAATAAGAGAAAGAAGAAGTGAGCACTCAACCACAGTAACTCGTATAAAATTAAAGACAGGTGAGAATAAAGCCACCATGTACGACCACCTGTAGACCTTGCAACACGTACTGTAGTTCTACCTCAGTTTGGACCACACCTTTCAGCTACTCCGCCTTCAGATAATCACAGAAATTTCCCACAGAAGTTAAAGGAAAACAAACCCCCCAGCCTCTAAGACCACAACAGAATAAAGCAACCATGAACACACAGAATCTTGTTCCACGTTCCACGGTTTAAATCACACCTTCCAGTACCCCCCGTTTTCAAATCCTGACGGGTTTTTTTCCCCAAGGGCCTCACAAAGAAGCTAATACAAAATAGAATATGTAACCTCCAGAGACCATTAAAAAAAAACTCATACAGGCACCCATAGACCTTGCACCACGTCCTGTATTCTACCTCAGTTTATAATCAATCACACTTTCAAGCTGCATCCTCAGCTAAATGATTAATCTCAGAATTTCAGCACGAAAGAAGAGAATGAAAACTAAGACCACAGCAAGATGAAATTAATAGCAACACACTGTCGTCCACACGTCTAACCCCAATTAAGTCCTGTAGATCTACCTCACTCCGGACAAACCACACAGTACTACCCGATATTTCAGACAGTTACTTGCAGAATATGAGGACACCCAACAACTGAAGCTGCAGTGAAATAGAATAACTACACACATGCCCTATACATCTTCTTCCACGTCCTGTAGTGCCACCTCGCTATTTGATCTCTCCCTCTCCTGCCACTTCCGCGCTAGAATGGTTAATCACAGAACAACAGGTCACCCAGCAACCGAAACCACTGCAGTATGAAGCAGTTACACGCAGGCATCCACAGTCACATCTTATTCATCTTCTTTTAGTCCTGCCTCACCTCGGATCAGTCTCAATACTAGCCACTTTCTCAATCAGACTCCAGAATTTTAACTCGAAAGAGAAGTACTTCTAACTACGAACAGAATAACTAAAACACACTTCTCTTTTCCACATCCTCTTTTACCTCATTTCGGAACAGTCTCACTATCTAGCCACTTCCTCAAGTTACTACGAGCAGAGTAACTAAAACAACAGCATACAGGCATCCACGCATCTTATTTCACGTCTCTTTCTACCTTACTTCGGATCAGTCTAACTATTTACCCACCTCCTGGATAAGACCTCAGACTTTTAACACGAAAAAGGAGATTGTTAACTAAGACCAGATTAGCAGACC
>JAGKTI010003194.1:40902-59569 GCA_018397915.1 Birgus latro
ACACACACACTTTTTATTTTCTAACACTAAGTGGTCTTACTCCACACACGCTTTTACCTAAACGTTCAACAACATCTAAACTTCACCTTTTCTTTCCCCTAAACGTTTCACACCATATGCGTTTTCAGTTTCTTCCAACTAAATTTTCACATCACAAGCGCTTCATTTTTTTTTTTTTACATAAACGTTTCATATTTTACACACATTTTTTATTCCCCTGACGTTTCCCACTAAAACATTTTTTCTTTCATTTTTTCCCTCTCGCTCTCTTTCATTCATTCATTCATTCATTCTTCTTTCATTTTCTTTCTTTCATTTCTGAACCTAGACGTCTCACAGCTTCCCTACTTCACCTTTATTCCCTCTCTTTGCACATCCGTATTTCCGTAGGTGTCATCATCCATCCTGCTTTATTGACGGTAGGGTAAGACTAGCCAGTATAAATAGGGATATGCTTTTGATCACCTTGTAGTCGAAGGTAAGCCTGACCGTGCGTGTTAGCCCATAAGATTAACCCAGACCTTAGATTAACCTTGGATTAACCTTGCAATACCGCGACGTCTTGATTTCGGTTGATTCATGGCGACAGGTGACGATTTTATTCAACTCTGGCAAGAACTCCCTTACTGGAGAGGTTGATGGAGAGTGTATCTAACCCCAAGAGCTCGGAAAATCGCTGCTGATCTAAATAAAATCGTCTAGAGAAGGGAAAATATGAGTTGAAAAAAAGGCGTCACTGTATTTAAGGGATTATTGTTTTTTTTTAGGAGCTTCTCCAGTCCATTTACACTTTGTTTACCTTACACCCATAGCTAGTAAAGTGATTTCTAGTTCTCGATTTACTTTCTAAGTGCATAACTAACCCTCGATAATCTAGCCTTTACCTATAATTATAATGCCGTGCTTGTGTTAGTCCTCTCCCAGCCTCTGTGGGTCGCGTTCTTGTCAGCTGAGGAAGCTTCAAGGCATTTCTTCCTGACTATTTAATTTTTTTCCTTGGCTCGTTATCCCCAGGTATTATCTACAGTCTCAATATAGTTTCATTTTCCCTCCTCTGTTCATCTGTAAAAAAAGAAAATAAAAAGGATGTTGGTGGTAAAAATTATGGATAACATAGAAGAGAATGGTAAATTTATATCAACAAAATAAATCGCCAGAAAACCTCCTTAACCCACGAGAATCCGAGTAACATGCAGAATTTTAGAGGTGAAGACAAATAAATTAAATCGGTAAGGGAGTAGCTTCAGACAGCCTCTTCCGGAATTAGGAGAGCTTACTAGGGATTATGAAGGTGAACTGGACGAAATAAATTTAAAAACAAAAGGCATTAGCAAGCCTTCATGAGAATTAGGGTACCACACACACAGGAGACTTTTGAAATATAATACATAACATAAATCGCCAAGGAAGAGGTGCCAACAAGCCTTCTTACTCTCATGAGAAAGCGGTCCCATCATCACCCCCTTCACCTTGACGCGGCCAGACACTCTTTCACCCCCAAGTACAATCACTGGCTGAAGTCTGGTGAGGGGAGGTGCTGAGGTCAGAGGCTTGGGAGGTGTGGACAGCCTCGTAACCCTCTGACTGCGGTGGAGGCTGAGTGAAATCGTGTGATGGTTTCGAGTTGGAACAAGGCACAAAATTTTCGTCGTCAGACCTGTTTCCAGGATTGAAATGCGGTGTTGTTAATTCCTGATAAGAACGTGTGATGAATGTAAAATCATTAAGCGGTATCTCGAATAAAATGCAAAATTCTTAGTTCCCTGCAAAGACAGAGATTTTTTTCTCTCTGTCTTTTTGAGCGGTGCGTTTCTCTGGATTGATTCGGCTTTCTTTCTCTTGACTTAATTTTTAACTTGCTAGAATTGGGTGGATTCGTCTGACATTTGGTGGATCGGAATATCGGAGGTCGCATATCGCAGCCAAATGGTTAAGGTGCGTTTCTCTGTGTCTATTGCTTCTTCCTAGATTAAGTGGTTTAAGTAAGTGCCCAGTAAGTTGTGTAAGTGCTTGAAAGCTCTTATGCTTCCTAGAGTAAGTTGTTTTTTGAAAGTGCCGATTAGGGTTTCTCCTTTATGCCTGTAGTAATTTCCTAGAGTAAGTTAGTTGTTTTATAAGTGCCCAGTAAGTTGTTAAGTGCTATGAAGTTCTATGTTGCCCCTCACTGCTGTGGTCCAAACTATTAAATATCTTATAAGTCAGCCCTGGCCCGCCTTCGCCCAGATCTTGTGTGTGCTGTTCCGACGTGCGTGAGGGCCCAGTGCACGACGCCCTAGCATAAAGAAATACAGCAGAATACACCAAAATAGAGTAGACGCTAAAATACAGCAAGAGTACACCAAAATACAGCAGATTGCGCCAAAATAGAGCGTATACCAAAATGTAGCGAGATACATTACAAAACAGCTGATTACACCAAAACAAGAGTGTATACCAAAACATAGCGAAATGGACTAAAATACAGTAAAGCAGAGTAAACCAAAATAGATGAAAATACAGTAAATACAGCAGAAAGCCAAAAATGCAGAGTACACCAAAATACAGCAACACGAAAATGGAACAATAATACACCAGAATGCATACAATAGAATGTACCAAAATACAGCTAAATACACCAAAATCGAGGCCAATATACCAAAATGCGAAATACACCAAAATACAGTAGAATATACCCGAATTAGAGCATAATACACTTAATTAGCGCCAGGTGAAGCCAAATGACATTACATACTATATATATATACAGCCAAAGACTACGCAGAATGCCAAAACATAGACGAATATAGCCAAATACAGCCAAACTCCACTGAACTAGGAATCAAAGTGCCGACACATGCACTCTCAGCTGAAAAATTCGACCAAGTAGAGCCAGTTCGATCGTATGATGTTCCCAAGATACAGACGAGCTGAACCAAAGATGAAGTAGGACCAATTGGATTTCCTTGTTATGCTTTAGTACATACCATCCTGTCCAAAGACCAAGTAGAAGCAATTCGATGCGTCCACTGATTGTGCCGAAAAAAACAAAAAAACAGACGAGCGTAACCAAAGACTGTCTGTGACCAAAGGAGTATGATCGTAAAGCCATCATGACCAATGCTGCTTAACTAGAGGTAACCCAAGAATCCCATGTCGCAGTTTAGTGTTTCCTTATGATAAGTATTAAATCAGCCAGCCAGCCGATTTAAGTGAACGAATTTGCTTAGATGTATAGATAATAGAGGCAAGGAACTGTGGGGCTAGGAGCAAGTATCTTTTTGGTATAACGGAGCCATGGGAAGATGCAAAGGAAGGGCTAAGGTTAGGAGAGTAATTAGGAACGAGCGTAGTGACGATCAAACATTCATAGGGAGTTAAAGCTTAGGTGATAGTGTATTAATGATCTAAGACATGGGCGGCGTTAAGGTTAAGGTATTGGGGACATAGTAAGAGTAGGAGCATAAGATTAGGTTATAAGAGTCAGAAAAGTCCATGAACTTTATATTAAGAACAGGCGATAGGAGAATTCAATTAGGTTATAGAGGCAAAGATAATGTATGTCTATGTGTTAAGATCTAGAGAAATTTGGCTTAGGAACAGATGGTGTAACTGAGACATAGGAAGTAGTAAGCTTAGGAGAATTATGTCATGTGATAAGGGTAAGAAATATCCATGTGAAAGTATCAAGATCAGGACTAGAAGTAAGGTGATCAGATTTGAATTAATGACCAGAGCCATTAGGAGTAAGCAAATGTCTGGATTGAGAGTTTCTTGTGCCAGTCATAGGTTCGGCCAGAATGAGGAGCCAAGAATTAAGTAATAGGGGGCCAAGAGATAAGTAATGGGGAGCCAAGAGATAAGTAATGGGGAGCTAAGAGTTAACTAATGAGGAGCCAAGAGATAAGTAATGAGGAGCCAAGAATTAAGTAATTGGGAGCTAAGAGTTAAGTAATGGAGAGACAAAAGTTAAGTATTGGGGAGCCAAAAGTTAAGTAATGGGGAGCCATGACTTAAGTATTGGGGAGCCAAAAGTTAAGTAATGGGGAGCCATGAGTTCAGTAATGGGGAGCCAAAAGTTAAGTAATGGGGAGCCAAAAGTTAAGTAATGGGGAGCCAAGAGTTAAGTAACGGGGAACCAAGAGTTAAGTAATGAGGAGCCAAAAGTTAAGTAATGGGGAGCCAAGAGTTAAGTAATGGGGAGCCAAAAGTTAAGTAATGGAGAGCCATGAGTTAAGTATTGAGGAGCCAAAAGTTAAGTAATGGGGAGCCATGAGTTAAGTAATGGGGAGCCATGAGTTAAGTAATGCCATGTTGGATACTGAGAGTCTCAAACTGGATATCACATAGGAAAGCACAGTCAAGTTTTGGCAAAAGAGAAGAGATAAAAACAGAGTCAGAGCGGATTAAAAAATAAAGTGAAGTCATGTCCATATATGATTTGATCTCGGAGTTTTGATGTCATCTAGAAAAGCAGTCGGATTGTACACTAACACCAGATGTAACTTTGTGTCAATGAAACTGGTCTTGAAAATTAAGTGTCATGTAGAAATGCAACCAGATTAGGTTCTGACAACAGGCGTAGAGTTTTGTCAAAGTAGTGTTTATAGATGTCTTGTAGAAATGAGCCAGATTGTGTAGACGCAGCTGGAGTAACTTTGAGTCGATTAAACAGTCAGATGGTAATTAGTGACAGGAATGATTGGATAAAACTAATTATGTGAAGTACATACGCTACAAAGAAAAACAGTAAAATCACATGCTAGGAACAGTAACAGGAGTATCTTTACATCGAGAGAATTAATTTGTTTCGGAGTTTAGGTGGTAAAACAGTCGGGTCATTTACAGCCAACTGGAGTAAGTTTGTGACGAATAAGACAGTATCAGAGCTCAGATGCCACGGTGGACTAAAGCTACACGCAGGTTGGAAAGAAAATTGCCTCATCTTGTATCCCTGTGTCGAGTTGTTGATGGGAAGAGCAGCTGCTGACAGTTTTGAGTTGGACCCCCCCTGTTTTGAATCCCCTTGTGTAAGTTGAACTCCTTGTTTTGAACCCTCCCCCTCTGTATGAGTTAAACCCTCATGTGCATCGTCTCTCGTACCACACGTCGACTGAACTGTGAATACAGTATATTGACTAACTAACGATATGTATATCTGACTGTATGCACTTCTGACTTGAGTACTTCTAACTCTATGTACTTCTGACTCTACTACCTCTATATGTACTTCTTGTTGTGTGTACTGCTGACTGTTTGTACTCCTGACCTTCACCAGTGACTGTTCTGACTCTTGCTGATGGACGTGACATGCAGGAAGATAATGGTAGATAGAACAAGTAATAACGAATGTGATGTTACATTCATTAACGACAGCATTTCAGGTTATGTCCTAGCCCAGTATTTGAGTGTGAAATGAGGTAAAAATGAGGTGAACAAAGGAAAGATATGTAGTAAAATTTTGGTAAGTAGAGCAAGAATATGAAGTAAAAATGAAGCCAGTAAAGCAAGAAAATAAAGAAAAACTGAGTTCAAGAATGCAGGAAGTGAAATAGAAATGAGACATAGAAAGTGAAGTAAAAGTGAGGCCAGTAAAGCAAGAAAATGAAGTGAAAATAAGGTCAGTAAAGCAAAAATATGAAGTCAAAATGGGGTCAGTAAAGCAAAAATGACTTGAAAATAAAGGAAGCAGTGTGTAGGATCTCAGAGCAGCACCTTAGTGACGGAGGGCAGACGATAACCTTCCTTTATTGTAATGCCACTGGACGTCTCTCTTTCTCTCACCTCCCACGGGCTCAGAGATCACGTTACCTTGTTAATTATTACCTTTGGCAGCGGGAAGAGAAAACTGTAGGTGAACTAAAGTTAACTGTTCGTATTCCACCTGGTATTAAATTTGTTCTTGGAATAATTATTGCAGTATTTAATTAGGGAATGGATGAATGATGATTATATTTGAAGGTAAATTGTAGTAGAATGGAAGAGGAAGAACTGGAATGATAGAGGAAGGACTAATGAAAACTAAAATGAAAGAAAAGGCACAAATTAAAAGATAAGAAAAATGTTGTATCTTTGAGTCCCGGAGGTGAAGTTAGTCGTTCAGGGCAGTCTAGGATGAGAGGAAGTTGATCTTTGTGCAGAGGCCCAATACATTCATTGTCCCGGTGTTGTTGAAGCCATTTTTTTTTTTTTAATAGCCGGCAGGACAAACATATACAGTATACCCATCCATAGGTTGTTGTTGTTGTTCTAAGTGTTCCGTAATCACTCACTCAACCTTATTAGATATCTTGTCAGTCTTACAGGTCAGTCTTTGCTCTTCAGGCAGAACACGGGCGCCTTGACAATGAGAGGGGGCGTTGAGGCAAATCCCCGAGGTGAGACGTGGTGAGCTTGTCCCTATGCCATCTTCATTGTCTGGGGGTTATAGGAACCAGAGGATTCACAAACCAGGTCCGATCTATTTCCTATCGTAACTATGGCATATTTTTTGCTGGAGGAACGAGGGTCTTGGTAAGTCCCCGTGCTCCCCTTCTCTCGACCTTCCTGTAGAAAGTAAAGCCATAGTTGCGACAGGGCATTGGTTGTAAGTTTGTTTTGTGAATTAGGCCTCCATCAGTCTCCCATCCCTCCCTCTCATTGCTCGGAGGTTCAGATAACGATGCCCCATAAATTTCTTTGACCCCATTACGATATTGATTCATGAGTTTTGGCCCCCGTTAGACCTCACCCTCTCAGTGCCAGGGTGTAGCCTGTACCAATTTCGATTCAAGAATTTTTGTTTCAACATCCCCCCATTTCAATCCAGGGGGTGTCCAGGTTTAACATCACGTAAAATTTTCCCCATTACTTCCTGTCTCATTGCAGTGGGGTCCAATTTCGACATCCCAAGAAATTTTTGTCCCCCGCCCCCACACACACATTATTCCCTCAAATTATTGAAGTGGAGGACCAGTTTTTCTACCACCATTAATTCTTGTGCCCCCATTAACACCCCTTCCCATTGCAAGGGTGGGGGGGAGTCACATGTCTATACAACCAATGATAAGCGCCCCTCCCATTTGTTTTGTTCCTGGACGATGAGAGGTGTTGGTCCTCTGTCACGGTGAACGCTGTCTGCTGCCTACCTGCTTTGCTCATGCGTGGTCCAGACGGTCTGTAGGCGCTTGGTGTTGCGAGAGGATGTCGTCTTTGTTTTTGTTCCTGCTGCATCTGGGCGATTTAGTCAGCTTAGGGAGGGAGCTTTGTAGTGAAGGGGTTAATGAACGCTTTATCTAACCCCTTCCGTTCTAGCATTTTGTAGGCTTGAAGGGGTTAGTTATGGCTATATCTAACCACCCTCCCCTTAGAAGATTCTCCACTAAGCTGAATAAAAAGCCCCAGAAAGCAACAGGAATAAAATAAGGAACTACGTTATTGGAGTGAAGGGGTTAAGCGCTCCCTGAGTGGCACTGGACCGGGGTTCGCGTCGGCTTAGGAGATTTTGTAACACCTCTTCTTCGTGACTTTTTTTTTTTTGGGGGGGGGGGTCATGTTGCACATTACCCCGTTTAGTTCGAGGACGCTCTTTTTTTTCTCTCTTTTTTTTTCCCCCATCTCTGGACGGATTTATTTTGCACGGGAAAGATTTTTTCTGACTGAGGAGTTAGGTGTAGGCCTCATCAACCCCTCTAGGATGGGAGATTTTCCCTAAAGCTGAATAAAACCGTCTGGAAGTAGGAAGAATAAAATGATGTAAGACGTCATCGGAGTGAATGGGGTTGTTATTGTATGTTATGATTGTTATTAAAAGATTTAGGTAACGCGCAAGAGAATGTAAAAGTGTAACGTGAGGGGAAAAGAGGTGGAAATGATGATGATGATGATTATGATGATGAACATGCGTAGTATAAAGCAGAGGTGGTACAGAGTTTCCTGAGCTAACGCGAACACGGCTCCTTATCCGTTTGGCCTTGTTTGCTTGGCCTTGCGTGTGTGAGTGGTAAGAGGAAGTGGAAGAAAGAAGCATGGAAAAGAGAAAGAGAAGAGGAGGAAGAGGATATTATCAAGAGGACTGGTTTAAGAGAGAATTAACACCATTCTCTCTGGTGTAGACGTGATGGATTTCTTCATTTCCTCACACCCATGTATATCTGGTATTACAGATTGACTTGGAGATAATTTTATCAGAAGTGTACAGTAAGACAGTAACATTTTTTTTTTATCTGTAGATCCAATATGACAATAAGTGATTTAACTGTATTGGAATGACAATGGAACAATTTTTCACAGCATTACAAAATTTTTCACACAAAAACTTTTTTCTCGATGAAAGAATTAACACCAAAAATTATCATCATGTTGACAGATTTTTCGTGAGTAATTTTTGCCACATTGTCCTTCCAGACCATGAAGTGTGTTTGATAAAAGGTTCTGCCTCTAAGTTCCTGTTGCCGATAGAGCCAATCTGAAAAAAAAAGCAGATTTTACGCAGATGATAAAAAAGTAAATGAAAACGTATTCTTTGCCTTGATTGGTTTTCTCTGTAAGTGTGTGCTGGTGGCCGGGGGAACCACTGGAGTCTGTCTCTGCACATCCACGCCCAAATCTGTGTGTTTGTCTCTGTCACACGATCTCTCAAAACCCTTGCAACCGTACCCCGCATCAGAATACGAAAATAAATAAGTGATAAGTAAATAAACCCTAAAGATTAAAACAAGACACGAAAGCCCAGCTGAGAATAATGTTAAGCTCCACGTAAATGAATCAGTCGAGTTGTGGATGGACAGAGCGGACTTGAGCGCGCGTCTCTCGGTCACAGCCTCCGTGTGCTTGTATATACGGCATTGACCTCGGAGACACGACTGGAGGGGGGGGGGGCGGGGGGGGGGGATATTGGGGCAAAGGGGCGCCACTCCCAACCCCCCCCCCCCACAAACACTAGCTGATAATGATACTACTACCCCAACACTACAAAGACCCTAGAAAGATACCCAAGCATGTCCCCAACATCACAGATATCCACTAAAAAAGATAATACCCCCAGTCTGCCCTAACTTAACCCTAGCACACTCTAGAAAGCATATTGTACTCTAACTTCGTCCCCCATACAGAAACCGTAACCTCCCCTTTGCCAGACCTATACACTGAAAAATCTGGGCATTAAAATACTTTCATACCTACCCACCCTCCTCATATACCCATGTTGATTGTTCCATAAGCTAAAAATAAGTTTCTTCCCAGCTTATATGTTACTTCCTGTTCAGATACCCTTGTTCACTATCCTGGAGGCTAAAATTGGGCATTTCTCACGAACGCGAATCCAAGGTCATGCATGACTACTACTCAGATACCCTTGTTAAGCGTCCAAAAGGCTAAAATAAGGCCTTAAACAAGTCACATTCATACCCAACCCAACCCAAGACATAGATTTCCTTTTCTAGTACAGTCGATTCCACAAGAAACCCACAACTGAAGACAACACTCCCTCCACTATCACCACCACCAGCCACTCCAGAATAAGTACAAACCTTTGAGACGACACATCTACACTTTGACCCACACTTCAGCCAACCCCTAGACACTACAAACTCACTTTTACCTTCTAAGTTGAAATAAGCTTGACCAGTATAACACTTAACCAGTTTAATATAACACTTCCAGTTGTCCATTCTAAGGGCACCTCATATTGTCCAGCCTAGTAGCATTTCACCTTGACCATCCTTTTAGATTTTTACATTGCCCATTCTCTATAGCAGTCCAAATTGCACGTCCTCTGTAGCACGTCAAATTGATCTGGATGGATTCAGTAAGAATAGTTATCCTCTGCACACAGTCAGTCTCATCTTGTTAACCTGACCACGCCTAGCTTTCACCAGACCCTCTAAGATTCCCTTCTAACATACAAGGCTCTAAAATTAAGCCCAGACACTCAGGACCACAAATATCTCCTTCCAGAAAAATATATATAATACATTACAAGCATCACCCATACATCCGCATTCAAAGTACAAATAGCATGGTAAATTCTCTTACTTGACACGCTGTAAATAATCTATCCCCCGTTTTGTGTGGGTGTCTCTCTGCCCCCCCTGAACACACCTCCCCGCCCCCCACCCCCCTCCGGCCTCCGCAAGGTGTGCTAAGAGTACTCCTGTACCTGACTCTACGTTAAGCACCGACGCAACTCCTGTGCTCTTATTCCCTCTTGTCTCCCTCCCTTGGTAACTCCCCAAACTCTCCAGACTGCCCAGACACTCGTGTCTCCCTACCTTAGTAACTACAAAAAAGAACTCTCCAAACTATCCACCTTGTCTTAGTTCTTTACAGTAAAGAATCAGAATCCCTTTCTTTTATTTTGTTAAGTTTTCCTTGTAACTCTCCATTTGTGTTCCTCTTCACGGACCTTTCACGCTCTTTATTTCCTCACCCTTCTTTTCTCTCCCGATATAAGAGCACTTGTATTTTTTTTTCTATTTTTGATGGAAATAAGAATATAATTGTAAGTCAACTCTAGAGCACGGGATCGGAGTCAATGCGCGGTGAACTGGTTTGTTATACCAATCAGATAGCTGGATAAGGGTTCCAAATGTGTACAGTACTTCCTTATGGCCTGGCCCGCTGCTACGAGTGTGTTCAATCTCATTTCCTTTGTATGTAATTCTCCTTTAAAGTCTCAGTGTTGTGTGGAGTTCATTGGGCCTTCCTTAGTTGGTGAGGTTGACGAAATTTAATGGATGTAAATCAAAATATGTAAGAGCTGTTATTTATTTCCTTCGTGCAGACATGAGAAACATATCAAATTATTGTATCAGTAAATCTAGCAGCTGCTCGTAGTGGCTGGCCAGGGTTCGCCATGTCATTGTGTAGAACCTTTTGCATCGATTCCTGATTCTGTCTAATGATATTTTTTTTTTCCTTTCCTTCCCAAAACAAGCTCACTGTAAGCTAAAGGAGTAAAAAAGGGCGCTGCCTATTAATTTTATAACAATGAATTGTATCAAGCAGTAGGTAAGTAGGTCTTGACCCGAACCCGAGTGTGTATAGAGAGCGTCAAGGTGTTTGTGTCGTCTGCTACCGGAATCTAGTGTGTCGGTGAGGTTGGTAGCCCTGCCCGATATTGTTTACTGGCCTGTATTTTCGCGGGATTTTTGAAAGCTCTCTTGCACGTCATCCTTAACTGATAAATTGTGCATATTTCATACTATTTCTCCTGTGTGTTATATACTGCTGGTTATTTCGATGTTAAAGAAGGCACTTATATAACACACGAGATAGAATTGTCTGTACGCAAAATGAATCGCTAGGGGAGAGGTGTTAAGAGAGCCTTCCAAGCCCACGAGAAGGCAAGTCCTACGTCAGTTGTTAGGATAAATCTGGGGACGGGACGCTGTTGTTTTAAGGTGGCTAAAGCTGATGTTTGTATGATTTCTTTGCGCTTTTGTTGGGGCGAGGTGTGCGGTGCTTGGAGGGGGAACCTAGGACGAAAATATGTTTTTTTTTTTTTTTATGTTGGGTGCAAATTTCGGGATACAGAGGAAGAAGAGGAAGATCTGGGGGAAGACGAGGAGGAGAAGGAGGAAGGCTAACGAAGTCCAGAAGAAGGAGAGGTAGGAAAAATGAGGAAGGAGGAGGAGGAATCTGGAGGGACAGGATAGGATAACTAAAGTTAAAAGATGGAGGAGAAGGAGAAGGGGCGAGAGGAAGAGAAGGAGAAGTGATGAAGGAAGTCCAGAAGGAGGAGGAGAAGGTGAAAAGGAAGTCCAGAAGGAGGAGGAGAAGGTGAAAGGAAGTCCAGAAGGAGGAGGTGGAAGGGAGTCCAGAAGGAGGAGGAGGTGGAAGGAAGTACAGAAGGAGGAGGAGGTGGAAGGAAGTCCAGGAGGAGGAGGAGGAGGTGGAAGGAAGTCTAGAAAGAGGAGAAGGTGGAAGGAAGTCTAGACGGAGGAGGAGGTGGAAGGAAGTCCAGGAGGAGGAGGTGGAAGGAAGTCTAGAAGGAGGAGGTGAAACGAAGTCCAGAAGGAGGAGGAGGAGATGGAAGGAAGTCCAGACGAAGGAGGAAACCGAAAGGATAGGATAAAGTCAAGCGGAGGAGGTGGATGTGTTGTTTTTACTAAGTTAGAATCTTTTCCAAACACTGCATGCTGGGGAAGATGATGTAGAATGTTGGTTTCAAACTGATTATTTTAGTGTATGATAGTGTAAAATTAAGGAGTGAGTATGTTAATGTATGACCAAAAAGGGTGAATAATTTGGTACATCACAATTTATACGAAAATTAAGATGTGAAAAATTTAGTCTCTGGCAATGTAAAAATTTAAGGAGTGAAGAAGTTTACTGTATGGCATTGTAAAATTTAAGGAGTGAATAAATTAGTAGACGGAAATGTAAACAGGCTAAACAGTAAGTAGATCTGGGTATGACAATGTAAACAGGGAGTGAATATGTTAGTGCATGGCATTGTAAAAAAAAAAAAAAGTATGGAGTGAATAAACTAGTGTATAAAATGTAAAAACAAATGATTGTAAAGAATAATTTCCTGTTATTATTATCATGGTAAGCACCGTTTGTCCATTTTTATGTAAGAGTGTCATTAAAAACAAATCTTAGTTATTTCACCTGTATTCTGTTCACGTAGTGTTGGAGTGCGGATATGTATAGCTGGTTATGTTTCCAATCTGTAATCAAGACACCCCATTTAAGCGTACCGAATTTGTATATTGGTGCTATCCCCTCAAAAAAATTATGTGAATATTGGAACGTTCTTTTATACTGTGTCATTAGACCTATTTGTGTCATTAAGATGAAGTAGTGGTGATTATGATAATGATGATGATGATGATGAGTGTGGTAGAGATTGTGATGGTTTTGCCGACGCTCCAAGGAACCAGAGAAGTGATTGCCGTGGGGCCAGACGCAAGCAAGCATCTCCCATTATTGCAACAGTCAACCCTTTCAACATTTGCAAGACGAAGCCCTTTGCAACAGAAAGCCATCAAACGCAAAACCAACAACAAAAAATAGTAAACAGAAAATCGTGTGCTGATGTTTATGCCTTTTTTTATGTCCAATTTGTTTGATAGGATTTTAATTTGCTTCTTAAGTGAAATTGAACACTATTTTTACATTAATTTGTCTCAGTGGTACAAGCCTTCGTTCTGGAGAAAAAAAAATGCAGTTAGTATTATATTTTGTATATTTAAAAAAAAAACGAAAATCATGGTAACAAGAGAAATGTTATGTTATGATCTTACAAAACTATATCCCGGTGCCATAAACAAAGCACACACAAAAAAAGCGTGTAACAGATACTTCCAAAATTCCCCTAAATAGTGAAAAGAACCGAACAGGCGCAAGGGTTCCACGGTTCCTCACTCTCTGGTTCCACTCACCAACAGGAGAAGAATGTATATCCCCCAAAGAACTCGGTAGTCCTCTGTATTTTCACCCCGATTTTTTTTTTCGCCTCTATTTTCTTCACTGTATTGGAAGTGACTGGCCGCCTCGCATAGTCCCAGCAGATGGTAACTTGGCACCTCCAGAGGGAAGCGGGGACCGGGGTTGTAGGGCTGTGTCAACCTCTCTCTGCTTTTTTTGTTATTATTCACCTCTTGAAACAGCAGAAACGGAATTTGGGTTGTTGGCAGCAGAGGCAGACTTAGTAGAGGCAGACTAGGCAGCAGGGATGGCATGAAGGGCTTGAAAGGAGTGGTAAGGTTCTGGAATGAGTCTTGAGTTAACAGTGGCGTGAATTGTTGGAATGGAATGATTATACTCATAAATTTAATTCAACAAAATTTCCATATGTGGCCATAATTATTTCGCTGTGGAATGAAGGTTAGAAGGAAAAGATAGAAGGTTGGAGGAGTGGAAGATCAAAGAAAAAATAGCTTGGGAAGTGGAAGGCTAAAGTGAATGGCTTTAAAGATTTAACTAAACCAGGAAGAGTGGATGGCCAACTAGAAAGTCGTGGAAAATTTACATGGCAAAAGTAGAAGGGAAAGATAACGAAATTGCAATGTTGAGAAGTAGATGTTGAAGAGGATGTGCTTTTAAGTTGCAGTGGATGGGTGTGGTAGTGATTGAAGGGGGTTTTACAGGAAGCTGGTAGAATAGGGGTTGTGCATGTGTGCTGAATGTCTGGAAGAGGGAGGGAGTGTGTGAAGAAGAGGGTGTGTGTATGTGTATTGTAGAGGGTGTACATAGAGGGAGATATGTGTAACGTAGGGTAGGAAGTGTGCCTGGAGAAATGAATGTGTGTAGAGGAAGAAGTGTTTGTGTGTGTAGAGTAGGTTTTGAATAGGGAAAGAGATGTGGGTAGGGTAGTGTAGAGAAGGGACTGTGTGTGTGAGGGAGAGTGTCTGTAGAGAAGGAAGTGTTAGGAAGTGTGTAAAGAGAGGGAAATGCGTTAGGAAATGTGTATATAGTGATAGTAGAATGTGTATAGAGAAGGAGGTAGCGAATGTGAAAAAGTGTGGATGGAGGAGGGGATGTTAGGGGGGGTGTAGTTTTTTTTATAGTTAGATATAGGGATCACCGCCCCCCACTTTCCTTCTCCCCCACACTGCCCCCCTCCCCACGCTACCCCACCTTCCACTGTGACTGCGACTGCTGCTTCTTGACCTGCACTCTGCTGGTCTGCTGGTGTCTGCTGTCTGCCCAAATTAACCGTCTTTACTCACCTTCTTGCATCACACAGAGAGGTTTGTTGTAATATTCCTCCCACGAGTTTAGGATGATGATGCTTTTTATATATGTATTTTTTAGCGATTAGGCTTTTAATGGTGATTGACATTTGCATTTATATTGAATACTTATGAAGCATACTGTAATAAGTACTGTTATTAAACTTTTAGGTTACAGGCAATTAGCATTAGGAAAGTTGATTGTAATACTGACTATTGTTTATGCCCAAATATTACTTTTTAATTACAGTATTATTGAAATATATGTAGATTATATTGAGTATTGTTAGACACCTAAACTCGTGCATTGAAAAGTATAACATTGGAATTCAACTAGTCCATTGCAATGAAAAAAAAAAAATCTTTACTTGTTCACTTCAGGAAATTCTACCCATTACCACTAAAATGTATTATTATATCAAGGTTAATCCCTCCATTGATGTTGCTCTTTCACCTCCCTTGAAAAAAAAAAGAAAAAAACAATATCCCCAAAAAAGTTCTGGAATGGAAACTCAAAGATTGGTGGTTCCTGCTTCCTTCTGGTCAAAATAATAAAAAAAAAAGTCCATAAAAATATAATAAAATTTGTATTAAAAAAAACTGTACCTACGCTGTTTGTTACGGAAATTCGGCAAATATTAATGCAAAAATAAAAGACGAAATTGTAACCGCGATTGGAGTTCTCTGTTTTCTATTGTTGGAAACATCATCAAAATTTGTTGCTAAAAACTCAAAATTTGCTGAGAGTCGAGTACACAGATTCCGTGTTTAGAAAATAAAAAGGTAAACTAATGAGTGTGTTTTTCTATCCCTTTTTTGGTGGTGGTGGTGATGATGATGATTAGCATATAGTGTTGCAGTAACGGTGATATGAATGTGCTACTTATTTGGTTATGAAGATGGTGATGTATAGAGTGGTGGTGATGATGATGATGATGGATGCAGTGATGGTGATGCTGGTAGGTGCAGTGATGATGATTATGGTGATAAATGCGGTGATGATGCTGGTAGGTGTTATGATAATGATGATGATGGTTGGTATAGTGGTGATGATGATGGTAGATGAAGTCATTGCTGGTGGTGCTAATGGTAAATATATGTAGTGATGGTGATGATGATGATGATAGCAGGTACAGTAGAGATGATGGTGATGATTGCTGTGGTGATGGTGATGGTAGGAGTGATGATGATGGTGGGTACAATAAAGATGGTGGCGAAGGTAGGAACAATGGTGATGATGATGATGATAATAAATTCAGTAATGATGATCATTATACTTGTCGTTGTGGTGATGGTGATGATCTTAGATGCAGTTATAATGATGGCAGGTGCAATGATGTTAATGATAATGATTATGATGATGATGGTAAGTACAGTGGTGGTGATAATGGCAGATGATGATGGATGATGACGATGATGATGGTGACTATGATGACGATGATGGTGATGACTTTGATGACGATGACTATGATGACGGTGATGATGATGACGTAGTGAAGATTTGTTTAACACGTAATAATACCGAAAAATATAGGCAAATTGAGTGTAATGGTGACGATGTGATAGAAGATGCAGTTGTGATGATCATCCTTGTGGTAGATATGGTGATGATAGGTGCAGTGATGATGATGATGATGATGGGTGTGCTGGTGATTATGGAAGATGATGATGGTAACTGATGATAATGATGGTAGTGATGATTTATTGAGCCCCCAATATTATGATGAAAAATAAATGCAAATATATTTTACAGGGTGATGATGATGGTGATGACACATTTGATGAAGGTAATGGTGAAATGTACTTAGTGATGATGGCCACGCAGAATGATGATAATGATGATATTAAGAGGATCCTTTAATGACAGAAAAGAGCATGATGGAAATAATAAACATACAGATTAGTAGTAACGATGATGAGGATGACATTTAGAGGGTCCTGTAATGAAAATAAATAACATGGTGATAAAAATTAACACACAGATTAATGATAATAATAACGGTGATGGTCGGTTATAACCAAAATCTCCCTTCCCCTGAATATGATGTTGGTATTTAAAGATCACAGTTGCATCAATTAAGGCGAACCAAAATTTTGACGATTGCTAATTAAGATGATGAAGTAATTGTTATGCCAAAGGATTGATGATGATGTTGATGATGGTAGTCAAGTAAGATGATAATGAGACCAAGAATGATAGTTTGTACTGAGGAAGAAACGAAAGACGATGTTTTCAGTGACGGTGACGAGTGGAAATGATAATGGGTTTACCGAAGATGGTTTCGTTATGGTGATGGTGAGGGTAAGTAATGACAGTGATATAATTGATGATAGTGACTGTAACTGCAGTAGTTAAATAAAGATAATATCCAATGAAAGTGATGATGATGATGATGATTAGTCCAGACACTCGAATGGCCACATTATAATAAAATCCAATGAAAATGATGATGATGATGATGATGATGATGATGATGAATTGCAGCGGTGACTGGTAGTGATGATAGGGGCACTTTACCCTTGTAGAACGACGACATTTCTTCTCTGTTACTCTGGTTACCGCTAGACGATTTTATTCAGCCGAAGAGACACCACGTTCAGAGAGAAATTGAAAGCAGAGTAGATATGTGCAGACTGAAGGAAATTCGAAAGAAAAATGTAATCAGTATTTTATTATCTGATGTATTTACTAAAAAGGCCGCCTTCATGTTACTGAGACTTTTGTACACATTTTTGCATAATATGTAAATTTCCTATTTTTATGTATCCTGTTCCGGTTTTACATCATGCCCACTTCTTGTATGATAGTGGCAAGTAATTACTGCAACCACAAAGATATGGAAAATGATGATGATGATGATGATGATGGTGGTTCTGTATATCTTATCTTTTAGCAGAATTGCGGTCACTTGCAGTTAGTATTTTTTTTTTTTCCTGGGAGTATAGGTAGTAGAGAATAATATTTCGGGTTCAAAAAATATTAATTTGCTTTGGAGTGGGTAAATATGCTGAAGATTGATTGTAGCATCTTTGTGGAAAATGTCAAGTTTTAATGAAGACCTACTTTTATTGATAATTTTACATTTTTTTTTTGGGGGGGAAGGGGAGAATATGCTAAAGAGTAACGAATAATATGTGTATAAAATGTTTGCTAGGTTGAAAATGTCGAAGAGTGAAGAAAGAGAAGACCAGCGTCCGAGAGTGACTGGAAAGCGAGACAAGGGCCGCGGGGGAAGGTGTTACTTGGACAGACAGGTAAGCTGAGGTAATTAGGCCAGGTGAGTCCTCAGGCAGGGTAGTAATGAAAGTCAGCTGAAATTAATATACCTGGGGAAACTGAAGTGGGAAAACGCCTTATGATCCAGTGTAGTGATTTATTTATTTATTTATTTTTGCCAACTCTGGAAAACGCCTTATGATCCAGTGTAGTGATTTTTTTTTTTCCCAACTCTGGATGTAGACTTGATACCCTGTTCCCTGAGACCCAACAGTTTCCCCTGTATCACCTACCGGTATCTTCACATGTCACCCTTTCGGCAGTAATATCTGACGTCCATATTAATACGCGCTAGTGCAGTGGTGTTAGCGGGAGGGTTTTAATGACAGGGCAGTAGGTCTTGTTATCTGATTCGTATTTTAAAGAAGTAAAAACCATCAAGTTGTTTCTTACCCACACTTGGGATCGATCAGATTTTTAAGCAACAGACCAGATCTCTAACCGCTTCACCTTTCTCTTTCTTTTTTCCATTGCTTTTTTTTTTTTTATAGCGTTGTTTGCATATACACCCCATGCAACTCAGCAGAACTCTCGTGTGTTGCAGAGACAGTTCACTCAGATTTAGCAGTATCAACCATCCATCTCAGCCACTCTGCGGTACATTCTGTATTAGTATTAGTTAATCTGTAACTGGCGGCATCCATTCAGCTTGAGTGGTTGATCAGACTGTCATGTAGTGTTCTCATGTTGCTTTCTTTCCCAATACATCGTTTTCATGGTTCGTCTCTCTCTCTCTCTCTCTCTCTCTCTCTCT
>JAGKTI010003195.1:0-23606 GCA_018397915.1 Birgus latro
CCCCAAAGTGGTTATACACTAACACCATGAAGATGGTTTTTTAGCTCTGCATTGTCAACAGATTAACTATCTAGCATGTAATGTGAATCACACCTGTAAAGAAAAATCATTGCAGATGGTTAAGTCTTGGAGGCAGAGTGAAAGACTCTTGGAGCTTCAGTAATGTATGAGTGTCTGGCACATTTCACTCGGTATGCTGTTGATTCTCCCTTTCATGTGCTTGTGTCCTTGTTTTCTGGATTCTACCTCACCCTATCCTTAGATGGGGAAAAAAGGTAATGATGATGATCACAATAGATGATGATGATGATGATAATGATGATGATGGTTGTTATTTTATCATTAAGTATGTTTTAATCCCGCAGGGGGATGGCGAGTCAGCTCCTGATACCCCCCCACCAGAGACTGCACCAGAGGATTCCAGTATCACCCCCACTGACACCCCCCCTGCCACCAAAGGATCCGTTAGTCCAAAAACACACAAGAAATCGAAGAATAATGCCAAATCCAGGCCAGTTCCCCCACCCTTGGAGCTGAGTGTGCAGTTAGACGGGATGTCCATAACACTCTTTATTGTGTCCTTCATTACCCGCGTGTGGAGGCTGGATACCCCAAAAGGCATTGTGTGAGTGTTGCAAGTTACCTGAGATATTCCCTGCTTCAGATATAGAAATTCTTCAGTTGAATGGATGAAAGCTGTTATGGTTTTGCTGCTGAAAGGTTTTAAGGGACAGTATGGTTTAGTTCCTTAGAATCTATTTATCTATATCCCGACGCCCTAATCCCGCACAGGGTGGCCGCAGACAAAACTCCTCCAGGTCGCTCTGTTACCCACCATTTGCCTACCCTTCCCCAAGCTCACTTACCCCTCCCTCATATACCTCTCAACTCCATCCCTCCACCTCATCCTCAGTCTTCCCCTCCCTCTTCCTCCCTCCACCCCACCTACATACACCCTCCTGGTCAGTCTTTCATTCTCCATTCTCTCCACATGTGCAAACCACCTCAGTGTACTTCTAATCTTCTCAGCCACATCCACATCCACCCCACAACGTTCCTTCACTTCTTCATTCGTCAACCTGTCCCTCCATGTCACTCCACATGCTCCTCTCAAGTAACTCATTTCCACTGCTCTCACTCTTGACTTGTTACCCTCTAGTAAGGTCCATGCCTCGCTTCCATATGTCAGGGTAGGGATCACAATACTATCATGCAGTGACTTCTTGACTTCCATACTCACCTCCCTACTCATCACCGCTTTCAGTGAACCAACAACCTGCCTTCCCTGCTGTACTCTTTCAAGTATTTCGTTCCCAAAACTTCCATCTTTACTCAGCACACCACCCAAGTACTTGAATGCACTCACATTCTCACATATATTACCATTATGCTGTAGTGTAGTACAGCACCTGGTACCTCTCTGGATTTGATACTTATAGTTTTCCATATTCAGTGCTGTATCCAGACAGAGCAATTACTCGGACATGCCTTTTGTCCTATTACGTCGGCTAATTGAGGGATTACTGTATTTTCCATTGTAACACTGTGTTTTTGTGGCACCAACTCTAGTAACTAAATATTGGAGATTTCGCCTATAATTTTACATTAATGTTTTTGCTCTGTTTTAGTGGCGAAATCACCAAGGGAAATCACCAAGGGAAATTGAGATAACATGGTGCTTGCTCACATGTCATGAGCTCATAAGGTGCACTTTACTGGTTTGTATCTCACAGGACTCTGTACTTCTCTCTTAAGTATGTTTAGTTATTAGCTGCTATGTCATTTTGACACCTTGCTTTCTCCTACAAGCCCCATGACAGGGGATGGCTCTGACATAACTGCCCCAAGTCTACTTTGTTGATAGATATAAATCCATCCTGTATCTGCCATTAAAGTATTGTTCCCCTTTCCTTTTCCACACCATGAAATGTCCTCTTCTCCAAAGTCAGCGGGTTACCTGCCTTTCCAGCTGCTGTTGTGATAAATGTATGCATTCAGAGACAAATGTTCACTTACTGTTCTTTTGCATCTACTTCTCATTTAGGATATGTCTGTCACATTCTGCCTTGATGCATTATATAATAGACAATATTTTTGGACAGAAACACATAGCAAGTCTCTTGCAGCTTTGGAATGTTAGACAGTAGAGGAAAGTGGGAAACAGAAGTGATATATTATGTGGGCTTTGCCATGAATGTTCAGTCAGCAGATTTAACAGCCAGTCATCTGTTCCACTTATACATCATCCAGTAATCATGGTTGCACTTTCTGTTCAGTCACTAAGGCCCTTTAACCCCTTCAGTCTTGTAACATCTTATATTTTGTTCTTGCTGTCAGCACACAGTTTTATTCACTGTCAGAATGACTTTTTTGAACTGGAGGGTTAGGTGTAAGCTTCATGAGCACCAAACTGCAAGCAGTTTCCTAATGAAATAAAATTGTCCAGTGAGAGCTTGAATAACACAAAAAATACATCCTTGGTGTGATTAGGTTGTTATTGTTGTTCTTGTTTGTTGTTGTTCTTGCTGCTGCTGCTGCTGCTGGAGGCTCACCTGAAACATGAACCCAGTGTACTGCAGGTTGAAGTTTCCCTTCTCCTGCAGTTCACTATCCACCATTCAGGGGATGGGGAGGGAGATGAGTGGTGTTTGTATAACTGGGCAGTGGAGCTAACTGGTTATATCTGTGACCACTGGATAAAGGTGTCTTTCTTCAAGGGTTAAAATGTATAGTATGGAGAGGCTTTCTCATGGGTAAGTGCTGCATAGTTTGTGTGCCCGCTGCCAGGGGCCCAGGGCGGCGCTGATGATGATTATGGACTACACCTGATGTCCGTGCCTTTTGAAATCAGCCGATGAATTCGGAAAATATAGTGCCATAGCCCACTGCTCAGCTTATGTAAGCAACAGCGAAACGGAAACAGCGAGCTAAGAACAGTGTTTCAATTGCATTATCATTGTGGAGGCAACGAGTGCGAGTGTTTCAGTGTGACGGCCAGTCACACGCTTGCTGTGTAGATAGCCCCTCCATCCTATAGAGCTCAGTGGTTAAGATCCTAAAATTCTGCTCAGTATAATAGTGCTGAAGTCTCTAAGCTTTTCGGGATAAAGTAGTCAAGTTAAATCCAATTTTTCATGGTTCATTTTTTTCGCTTCCAAACTGATAATCAAAGTTAGTTTTCTGCACATCTCATTTGTCTAATTTTGGTTCATATTGTACAGTCATCAAGTTACATATTTACCTTGAGAGTTTATTTTTGTTAATTGTGATAACTAATCTTTGTCTTATCCTACAGGTTTGATGAACTGCACTATGGGAAATATGCAGGTTTATATATGCAAAATACTTTCTTCTTTGACTCCCAGCCACCACTTGGAAAACAGCTAGTTGCTCTTGCTGCATACCTGGCTGGCTTTGATGGTAGGTTCAGAGTATAGCTTGTATTGCTTTGTATTATCCTGGTCTAATACTAGGTGGAGATTGTTAGGCGTGAGAGGGTTGAACTTGCAGGTGAGTCTCTCGAGTGTGTGGAGGAGTTTTGTTATTTGGGAGACATGTTATGTGCCGGAGGTGGGGCTGGAGTTAGCTCGGTTGCTAGGGTGATAAGTGGTTGGAAGAAGTTCAGCGAGCTGTTGCCTCTCCTGACATTGAGAGGACTCTCCTTACGTGCTAAGGGGTCTTTGTATGCAGCATGTGTTAGGAGTGTGATGCTGTTCGGTAGTGAGACCTGGGCAGTAAAGGAAGAGGATATTCGCAGGTTTAAACGTACAGAAATGACAATGATTAGGTGGATGTGCAGTGCGTCCCTGCGTGCAAGGCCTGGGGGGGCTGGGTTTACGATGGAAGAGTTGAGAGGTAGGATGGGACTGGAGTGTATTGGTGTTGTGATGAGGAGGGGTAGGCTGAGGTGGTTTGGACATGTGGAGAGGATGGGGGATGATAATTGGGTACAGAGGGTGAGAGGTGTTAATATTGGGGGAGGGTTTGGGAGGGGTAGACCGAGAAAGACATGGGACGAGGTCTTTAAGTGTGACTTAAGGGTTAAGGGACTGAACAGGGAGGCTGCCAGGGATCGAGCAGCGTGGAGAGCTGCCATTAGGTGACCAAGGCCGACGCATGCAAGCATGTTGGAGCCTTCAAAAACGAAAACGAAAATGAAAACGTACATGTAGTATATAATATATACAGTATATATATTGCACAGAAGAGGTCAGATGCCTTTCATTATACTTCAGGCACCCACTAGTACAAGCCCTTTGTCCATGTGTCATGTTATTTCTTACATGGTCTGTGCTAGTATTTTATTTTTACTGTATGCACATACTGTTTATACTCAAATAGTTGCATCACTTTTTGGATAAACAGTTATGACACTTACGTGATATTCTGAGGAGTATGTTGGGCTCCAAAGATTGCATCACTAGTAACTGAAAATCATTGTTTACTTTAGTGTTGTGATGAGAAAGGGTAAATTGAGATGGTTTGGGTATGTTGAGAAGATGGAGGATGACAACTGAATGTGGAGGGTGAGAGGTGAGAACGCTGAGGACAGAGTTGCGAGAGGAAGACCGGAAAAGACCTGGGAAGAGGTCATAGAGTGTGATCTCAGGGATAAGGGACTAATTAGAGAGTCTGCTAGTGATCAAGCAGTGTGGAGAGCTGCCATTATGTGACCAAGGCTGATGTATACAATCTTGTTGGAGCTGTTATAAAGAAAACAAAAAACTATCCGCGACAACAGTTGGTTTGTTTCAAACCCTGCATAGGAGGCACTGCTTCTTGTAGTTCAGCATTACCAGTGCTTAAATGCTTGTCAGCATTTTAAAGTTCCTTGGTATAGAATTTTCATAATTAAATAATTAGTTATTTGAGAGGAGCATGTGGAGTCACATGGAGAGACAGACTGACAAATGAGGAAGTGAAGGAGCGTTGTGGTGTGGATGTGAATGTAATAGGAAGCGTTAAGAGAAACACATTGAGGTGGTTTGGCCTTGTGGAGAGGATGGAGAGTGAGAGACTGATGAGGAGAGTGTATTTGAGTGAGGTGGAGGGGGGGAGAGGGAGAGGGAGGCCAAGGATGAGATGGAGGGATGGAGTGGAGAGGTATATGAGAGAGGGGGGGTGTGAGCTGGGAGCAGGGGAATGAAATAGCAGGGGACATGTTGACATGGAGGTGATTTGTTTGTGGCCACCCCTTAGGGATTAAGGCATCTGGCAATAGATAGATATAATACTTGACTCTGTCGGATACATTTATGTGAAGCTACAGAGGAAGTGAAGGCGTTGTGGTGTGGATGTGAATGTAATAGGAAGCGTTAGGAGAAACGCATTGAGGTGGTTTGGCCTTGTGGAGAGGATGGAGAGTGAGAGACTGATGAGGAGATTGCATGTGAGTGAGGTGGATGGGGGGAGAGGGAGGCGGAGGCCAAGGAGGGGTGGAGTGGAAAGGTATATGAGAGCAATATCCATAGAATACAATGTCTACTCACGGGCCGCCCGGGAGCGAAAGAAAATGCGCCAGCTCCTTGGTGATGACGTCACACTCTCCTCTCTCGTCTCCCGTGTCCCTTCTCATACCTAACATTGTTACGCAGTGAAATTTTTCTTTTTTTCCTCTCATATCTTAACATGTCAGAAAAGAGGTAAATAACATATTAATCTTTATCCAGACTCTTTATCGGTTTTAGTCATACCCTGCTCATATCATTATAAGCTTTGAAACAGTGTTTAAGCATACTGACTAGAAAATTATCTGATGTCTTACTTAAAGTTCATTGAATATGAATCTCTCTCTCTCTATCTCTATCTCTCTATCAAGCAGTCAGTCAGTCAGTATATTTCTATATCTATTTACTATCTTATGAATTTACTCATTTTATTTATAGTTTTTCTGGATGAAATGATTTTTTTATTCAGTACAGTACTTGCATTTTAAAAAACATACGACAGCGAACAAAATAAGTGATTCCTTCATCAGGCAGAGAAACAAATTCAGCAATTTGACTGGCTTCTAAATTCTGGACTGTGGCTTTTTCAGGTTACAGGACTGTAGCTCCATGATGACAAATAAATAACTTTTCTAGTCAGTATGCTTAAACACTGTTTCAAAGCTTATAATATGAACAGGGTATGACAAAAATTGATAAAGAGTTTGGATAGAGATTAATATGTTATTTGCCTCTTTTCTGACATGTTAAGATATGATAGGAAAAAAAGAAAAATTTCGTTGTGTAACAATGTTAGGTATGAGCTGGGATGCGGGAGACGAGAGAGGAGAGTTTGACGTCATCACCAAGGAGCTGGCGCGTTTTCTTTCGCTCCCGGGCGGCCCGTGAGTAGACACTGTATTCTATGGATATTGTATGAGAGAAGGGGGGTGTGAGCTGGGAGCAGGGCAATGAAATGGCAGGGGGCATGGTGACATGGAGGTGATTTGTTTGTGGCCACCCCTTAGGGATTAAGGCATCTGGCAATAGATAGAGAGATATAATACTTGACTCTGTTAGATACATTTATGTGAAGCTACAGAATGTGAAAGTTTTTTTGGCATATCAGATGGAGCCAGGATTGAGGGGGCTTGAATGGTGAGTGAATGGAAGTGTGGCCCATTGATTTGGGCAAACTTGGGCTGTCTGGACGTTGTTACTCTTTACCCTGCCCTAGGATGGGAAAGGAGATCTGGATGATGATGATGATGATGATGATGATATATAATACTTGCACTGTTCACTTATTCACTCATTCATCATCTAATCCAGTGTTGCCCCATGAGGAGCATAGGAGCCCAGGGCTTGGCAAGTTGGTCCTAACATTTAAGATGAGAGTGACTGGCCTCACTCATCCCTGAGTGGCATTATGTGAGCAGTAAACCCTAACCACCCCTTGAATATAGATCTTCACCAGTTCAATCAAGTTCTATCTATCTATCTATTGCCAGACGCCTCAATCCCGAACGGGGTGGCCACAAACAAATCGCCTCCATGTCACTCTGTCCCCTGCCATTTCACCACCACGCTCCCAACTCACACCCTCCTCTCTCATATACCTCTCCACTCCATCCCTCCATCACATCCTCGGCCTCCCCCTCCCTCTTGCCCCCTCCACCTCACTCACATACACTCTCCTCGTCAATCTTTCACTCTCCATCCTCTCCACATGCCCAAACCACCTTAACGTGTTTCTCCTAACGCTTCCCATCACGTCCTCAAGTTACTGGAGTAAAAAAAAATACTTTGTATATTTTCATAAGCATAGTTTGGAAAAGTAGATTAGCATTTAATGTGGATAGATGTATTGTAGCAGAGGAAACAAAGCTCAAGTTACCTTGTATTTCTGATGTTTTTAACAGTAAGAACATCTTCAGAGGAAGCTGCATATATATCACAGTTGTTATAAGGACTTGTTATTTGCCATATTCCAATGTTACTGCACTTGTTTCAGGAAACTTCAAGTTTGATCGTATTGGTACTCCCTATGATGCCCTTGTGCCGGTGTCAGCCATGAGAGTGGTACCAGCATTCTTTGGCTCTCTGTTGATGCCAACTGTGTACAACATCATGGTTGAACTTGGCATGTCGCATTATGCTGGAGCCCTCGCAGCTTTTCTGGCTATATTTGGTAAGGAGATTCTTCACTGCTTTATGATTGGATAAGTCTTCTGCAATGCTGTACTGTATTATTGTTAATTAAGTTGTACAGTATGGCTGTTGGAATTTTAGAATCCATCCATCCATTCATCATCCAATCCTGTGTTGCCCCATAAGGAGTGTAGGAGCCTGGGGCTGGACAAGTTAGGCCTGACGTTTATGTACATTATTTGTATCACTAAAAGTAACCATGAAAATATTCTTTTATTGATTAATAGTTCACACACACACAAAAAAAAAAAAAAAACATTTTCTAAGTTTCGAAGTACAGTAGATGTTGTCTTTGGTACTGTTAGATAGTTATCAAAACTCATCAGTTGGTGAAGTGTGTGTAATAAAATTACTTGTACAGGTGTTCCCATCTACTATTTATGTTGAATAGCTTTCGTAAAATGTTGATCTGGGGAGAGATTCATTAATACAGTAGATGTATGACTATTTCCCTCCTGTAACCCCTCATATTGGGGTTGGTGTTGGTACAGCTGATGTTTTCTATGGACTGGAAGCTAAACCAAGTGCCCAAACCAGCTAATTACATCTCAGCAGTTGCTGGAAACTGTTTGGAATAAAAGATGTGTCGTAAACTCTGTAACAATGTGAGTCTCAGCTTGGAATGTGACTTTATGTACAGTCACTCAGAAGAAAGATCACTAAGTGACTGTATTTGTGGCTGTTTGTTTCCTGCCCAAGAGCGGCAATTTTGTCTAGTTATTAATCCTATAGCCACAATTCATTCATGGTTGTACATTCCAGGGTTGATGGTAGTTATCCATCTGCTGCTTAGAACCTTTCTTTGCTCTTTCTGCCAGAACAGAACCTCTTATAATAGGGAATTAATTGTAAGCAAATAAATCATCAACCTGGAATTAATATTATAATCCGGCTGTGGAGTCTTTCTTGTTGTTCCTTCAAAAATAAACCCTTAATTGGTTTTGGATCCCCTCACAAAACTCTTGAATGCACAGAACTCTCGAACTCACAAAACTTGAATTTAGCCTACAAGAAAAGAGCTAACCGGTTCTGGGGTGTGTGACTAATATACTCTTATGACTTTTGACATCTCCCTTCTACCTATCTACTGACTGATTTCTGATACTTAAGGCATATAGCTAGTAGACACCGTTACACAAGATTCCATAATGAAAAATGTACTGTAGTGCTGGTACTAAGCCAAGGTGAGTTCTGGGATAGCTTGGTAAGGAGGTTGGGTGGCTTTTTGCAGTTTACTGGGTCTGGTTGGCAAGACCATGTGATGTGATGTAATGTTTACCTAATTGCAGTGGCACCTCTTCCTGTACAGTGATCGCTTGGTTTTGTGCTCTTGGTTATGGCGGTTTTCGTTATCATTTGCCAAGTGAAAGCCTGCGCTTCTGCTGTATTGTGCTTTCCCCCTCCCATCTCATTATTGCACACATGAGCTGGTTTCTGTTGAAATTGATGGTGCAGAATCTGTGGTTTCTGATGGCTTTGAGGGATTCATAGATGAGGTCGAACATGAGGAGTTAATCCCAGGTGGTGGAGACCACTGACCCTCCACCCCCTAGCTCTTCAGAACCTCTTACTTGAAGTCCATCTCTTGGTCTGTAAGTGGTACAAGTTTTGTCCTTATTGTGCCCATTTAATCACTTTCTATTAAACTAAGCCTACCTGTGTGAGATTCTGATACTTACAATAACAGTATGTATGTATTTAGTACGTCTAAATTATTGTAAAAGGGAAATTTTTGATTTACTAGTGGGGTGCCTAGTACCAATTAGGGTAAATCCCATAGTTTCTGTGCTTTCATTGTCACTAGGCATGGTACCAGTTATGCATGACAATCAAGGGATCACTTTATTTTTCTTTTTTTTGTTGTTGATGCCCAACTAATCACTGTCATTACATTAATTATCACTCAGGTATCAAACACAAATCTCATTGAGGATAATTGTTGTCCTCTGATATGCGATGTAATTTTTTATTGTTTCGTGTTGGCTGTTCTCCTTCAGTTCCTGGGCAGTAGATCACCTGCTCATTTGCTTGTTACACAAACCAATCAGTACAGTTTTTGTCACTGAGTACTGTACAAGAAAATGAAATTATAATTGAAAATTTTAATATACAGATTATACTGAGGATAATTGTCACCCTTTGATTTTACATGTGGACTCAGTGCCCACCCAGTCAGTCAGCTATTTGAATGTTTATGCTACCTATCACACATCACTCTTTTTTGTTGCCACTGTAGAGCTCAGAAAATATTAATTATCTCTCGGTTTGGAGTGCTTGTAGAACATGATAATTTTGGTTTTGGAGAGATCAGTACCAGATTGATCATGCTGTCACATTAAGCTAATGAAACAAAAGTAGCATTTTTATTAAATATGTTGAGTATTTGTGAAAATTCATGAAGTGGAGTGGTCAGTTTTTGGCAGAGATTAATACCACTGTTGCTCTGCATGTGAAACAAGCAACATTTGTGTTGTGAACATCCTAAATAATTAAAGATGGCCAACCCAGCTTGTTCTTTGTGTGGCAGCCCAGTTCTTCATTTCAGTGCTATCCTACTTTTTAGTAGTCATGACATGTCACATATGCAGTAAGCTTTGGATATTTTGGAGTCATGAAGTTCATGGCAAATTGTGAGAGTTGGGCACATGGATTACATGGCCTGCTGTGTAATATACAGAAAAATTGACTGTGAAAGTTGGTTTGCTTCTGATGAAATTGATTTTCCATTTCTCACCAAATATTGTACAGCATCACATTTATGAAATGATTTGAGATTTTGAAAAATATCTCCATCATATAACAAGCATGCATCGTAGTTATAAACTTATAACTGGGAATTGATTTAAAATTTGGTATAGTGGGTTTTCACCTGACAGACGTAGGCTACTCCCACAGCTTGCATGATATCTTTAAATTCAGTGGGCTTTAGTTATGGGGTAGGACTGAGTCTCTGTGGTTACTAATCAAATTGACCTTCCAATCTGACTACACTTGGCCACCAACTGACCTGAAGGGATTTAGGGTCTTTTTCAGCATAGAACAAATGAGGTGTATAGAACCAAAAGGGCATCACCGCCAGTATGACGGTTTTGAGTTAAGGGTTGGATGTAAGAGGCGGAACCCTCCTCTCCATGATAGCACAGGTTGCCATACAAGAATCGACCATTTGGAGGGTGGATGGAGCACTCAAAGTCAGGTGTTTTTATGTGACGCTTGGGCCAACCGTGTCCAAGGTTACTGAGCCACAAAGGCATCCAACCCAGCCAATCAGCGAGTCGGCTTGGCCACACCCCCTGCTCAGCCAATAGGCAACAGAGTGGGGTGTGTGGCGTGCAGGTGGTGAGGCACTTCACACTTTGACTCGTCCCTTTAACACATGGATTTGTTTACTCCTGGATTTACCTCTTTATTTTTTATTTTTTTCATGGATTGCAGTGAGAAAATGAGTTCAACAGGCATTGGTTTACTGTACACTTTTTGGGGTTGTGATTTTTTTTTTTTTCTATGTAAGTATTCTTCCTGATGATCATTTTTGTGTATAACATGTTAATATATTGCCATTTATTATTGCTGTTTATTATTGGATAACTTTAACAGCCCATAACTCAAAAGTACACTTTGGGTCCAATGCCCTTTTGGTTCTAGACGCCTCAGATGTGCAGTAGATGACTATATATTCTGCCTTTTGCAGACAATGCCATGCTCACACAGTCCCGTTACATACTGATGGAGGGCATTCTTATGTTCTTTGGGCTGTTTGGTTTGCTCTGTATCCTCAAGTTCCGACGCTACTACCACCAGCCCTACAGTCTTCCATGGTTCATCTGCCTCATTGCTGGGGCCACATCCTTAGGGGCCTGTGTCTGGTGAGTACAATATTGCAGTCACTTCTCACCCAGCACCTTTTGTTTGGGATATGCCTTCACAGTCGAACAGGGCAGTACTCCCAAGGTGGATGGAAAGCTGATGATAGGGATAGCTGGAGCTCCCGTTTCATCAGCCCTCGGGACTAGTTCCTGACCATCCACCTTTGCTGAACTTTTTCAGTGTTTCAGTTACACGGAGAGTAGGCCAGCATGCTCTCCAATACAAGTTTCTCTAACTGTTACCACCAAACTACTTGCACAGTACACACTACACAGCCTTTGAAAATTCAGAAAAATGGCAAGAACTAACAGTGCCTCAGAGTCCCCAGGGGGGGGACCACAAATGCCCCCACCATCCACCCCTCTCACGGTGATGACTCATGCCTGGAACCACTGTCTTACTAACTTCTTCTTCATTTCTGCAACATTTGCGGCCTTTCCTCAAATTTTCGTTCTGTGGAACACCACCTATCCTCCTCTAAACCTCGCCTTCTCTTCTTAACGGAGATTCAGCTGTTTGAGGCAACTGACAGCAAAACCTTTTCTGTATCCTCCTACTTTCTCTATACTCATTTCAAAGCCAAAGGTGGCTGTTGTGTATATGTATGCAACAACCTATTTTGCTCTCGTGTTCCTGAACTTGATTCTTCTGAATTCTCTACTCTCTGGCTTCGGCTCTCCTGTCATTCTCTGACTAAATTTATCTGCGCTGTTTACTTATCACCTAATTCTACTGACTATCAAAAATTCTTCGACTATCTTACTTGTACGATGGAACACATTCTATCCATTTCTCCTTTCCGTTCACCACCACCTTTGGCTCTCATCTCCTTTCACTGATCCACCTGGTGAACAAGCCTACACCTTTTCTATCCTTAATGACCTACAGCAGCTTGTACAGCACCCTTCCCGTATCCCTGATCGCCTTGGAGAGAGCTCCAACATACTTGACTTTTTCCTTACAACTAATCCTTCTGCTTACATTGTTAATCTTTTCTCTCCATTGGGCTCCTCTGATCATAACCTTGTTATCTTAACCCGTCCTATTGCTCCGGTGCAGCCTGGGTACCCTCCAAAGAAACGTCGTCTGTGGCACTTTGGAGCTGCAGATTGGGAGGCCCTCAGGCAGTACTTCTTTGATTTTCCCTGGAATGATTATTGCTTCCATGGCCGGGAGCCATCTGCGTGTGCCTTACACATTACGGATGTTATTCTCTCGGGCATGGAAGCATACATTCCTTTCTCATATCCTTTGTCTAATGCAAAAAAGCCTTGGTTTAATCACACTTGTTCTAATGCTGTCCGCAACAAGGAGAGGGCCTACAAAATGTACCGGAGCCAACCCACCCCTGAATCACATCTTTCTTATGTTTCTGCCCGGAATCGTGCTAAGTCTGTTCTTCGTTCTGCTAAAAATAATTTCATTCACACTAAATGTTCCCAACTCTCCAACTCAAATTCTTCATGCTCCTTCTGGCACCTTGCCAAAAACCTTTCTAACAACTTTACCTCATCATCCTTCTCTCCTCTTTTCTACTCTGATGCCTCTGTAGCTATTTCTTCTCGTGATAAAGCAGATCTCTTTGCTCAGACTTTCTCCTCCAATTCCACCTTAGACGATTCTGGTGCAGTTCCTCCATCACTTCCCCCCTCTGACTTCCTCATGACTGGCATTAAAATTTCTTCAGCTGATGTATTTTCTGCCATCACTGGCCTCAATACTAACAAGGCGTATGGTCCTGATGGGGTCCCTTCTGTTGTCTGCAAGAACTGTGCTTCTGTGCTTACACCCTGCCTAGGTAAACTCTTTCGCCTTTGTCTATCAACTTGTACCTTTCCTTCTTGCTGGAAGTTTGCTCTCATTCAGCCAGTCCCAAAGAAGGGTGACCATTCCCAACCCTCTAACTATCGTCCAATTGCTTTAACATCCTGTGCTCGAAAGTGTTCGAGTCTATTGTTAACAGAAAAATTTTAAAGCATCTTTCCTATCACAACATTCTTTCTTATCGTCAGTATAGGTTCTGTCAGGAACGCTCCACTTGTGATCTTCTCACCTACGTTTCAGACTCCTGGTCATCCTCCTTTCGGGACTTTGGCGAAAGCTTTGCCATGGCACTTGACATCTCAAAGGCTTTCGATCGAGTCTGGCATAAATTTTTAATTTCTAAACTGCCCTCTTACGGTTTCTATCCTTCTATCTGTGCCTTCATCTCTAGCTTCCTTTTCGGTCGTTCTGTAGCCGCTGTTGTAGACGGCCACCGTTCTTCTCCTAGATCTATCAACAGTGGTGTTTCTCAGGGCTCTGTCCTATCACCAACTCTCTTTCTTTTTTTCATTAGTGACCTTCTAAGCTGTATATCTAACCCTGTCCACTCATATGCGGATGATTCCGCCCTTCACCTTTCCATTCGGTTCCTGCAACACCCATCTCATCAATTACTTCAACAGACAAGGGATGAGGCTATGGCACACCTAATGTCTGACTTGGCTCGTATCTCTGATTGGGGTAAAAATAATCTTGTTGTTTTTAATGCATGAAAGACACAGTTCTTGCACCTGTCAACCAGACAGAACCTTCCACTGGAGTACCCGCTGATGTTTAATAATGTCCAGCTCGTTCCTACATCATCCTTGAACATGCTTGGGGTTTCATTCACTCGGGATTTATCTTGGAAAGAACATATTACATCTCTTGTGAAATTTGCTTCCAAGAGATTAGGTGTGCTAAGCCAACTCTGAACCTTCTTTACCCCTACACAGATGTTGACTTTATACACAAGTTTTATTCGCCCCTGTTTGGAGTAACTCTCATGTGTGGGGAGGATCCCCACATACAGCTCTTCTCAATAGGATGGAGTCAAAGGCTTTTCATCTCATTAACTCTCCTCTTCTTACTAATTCCCTTCAACCTTTGTCTCTTCGCCGCACTGTTGCATCTTTATCTCTTTTCTATCGCTACTTCAATGGCCACTGTTCCTCTGAACTGTCTGCTTGCATCCCTCCACCTCTATGATGGGCACGTAGTACCCGTTTAGCAACAACCTTTCATCCCTTTTCTGTCCAACTCTCTAATGCAAGAGTTAACCGTTACTCCTAGTCCTTCATTTATGCAACTGGTCAACTCTGGAACTGTCTTCCTCTGTCTGTATTTCCTACTTCCTATAATCTACAGTCTTTCATATTCAGTGTGTCCAGGCATCTCGAAATGAACGGATCTTGAATTTGGCTCTCTTTTGTGTTGTTTTTGTTTATTTTTGGAAGGAATGGTTTGAAGCCCCATGGCCTTTGGTTCCTTCTTCCTTGCATTAAAAAAAAAAAAAACATGGTGGCATCAGTTTAACCAGACATTTCCATTGCCTATTTATACACGGTCCCTGAACTCTTCCTCAGTTCCCCACATATCCCCAAGTTGATATTCAGCAATTACAGAGAAAAGGCATTCATTGACTGCTTGGCCTGTACTGTTCTATAAACTTGTCATGGGAGGTTAAGGTTAGTAAAGAAATTGCAGTACAGTAGTGGCATGGACTGGAATGTCGGTGGGCACTGGGGCTGGGAACGGAAATTATACTCATTGAAAATTGGTGTTGTAGGAGTAGTGGTATCCTCCAAGGGTGGGTGTTGGGGTGGTGATGTAAAAAAAATTGGCATGGGAAACAAAGAAATGATGTGAGCTGGAATTATTGTGAGGGATGGGCAAAGGCCATGAGCTTACACCCTGTGGAAATGGGCACTTTTGCGTTAATAATAATTTATGTTTTGTGGGAGAAGCAAAATCACACTTTTCTGACTCCAAAACAGTTTCAGTCCTTTACTAACTCATAAGAGTAGGTGTTGATCAGGTTAAAGGGACAATCCGCTTATTTGGGTAAAAAATCTGATCATCTTTAGATTTCCCACTCTGTGTGTAGAAGTGATCCTAAAGTATCATAGAATATCACCCGAGGCTAAATATCCCCATCCAACACCTCTAAGTTGGTGAAAATCGATCATTATTATATGTTACCGCATACGCAAACTGGTGCCAGTATGTCGTGGGTAGAGAGGATGATGCCTGTCATCATCTCTGTAATGAAAGAATCGTATAAAATTGTGTTTTTTCTTAGAATATATAACTAAAAGAGAAGTATGAAAGCACCCACTGGCACCTCACGTGTTGGTGGAAAGGAGGACTGGCAAGGCACACATGCCATCCCTCAGTGCCTGTCAAGACTAGAGAGGGGAGGCATGCTGTGCACTCCTCACAGCATCTCTCTCTTATCCACCATCCCAGGGACTTTATTTCTTGCATTCAAGATACCCAGAAGAAAGGCATGGATAAAGAAAGAAGCAGAGGTTCCAAAGGAGAGAGAATATTATGAACAATCCAAGCAAAAAGTGTGGCAACACCAGTCTCTGACCGCACCCATCTCTCCTGCACGTCACCTACCTCACCATGACAGTCAGCCTCACACTCTACCTCGTCACAACCTTCACCTTCACAGTCTGCATCACAGAGTACAGCCCCACTACAACATTCAGCATCACAATCAAGCTTATCAGATCAGTCTACCGCCATGTCTACCTCACCATCACCTTCACCTTCACAGGCTACCTCATGGTCTTCTACCTCAGGGGTGCTCTCCACATTTACTTTGGCTATATGGAGGCAACTGTTCAAGAATACCTTTCAACTTACTGAGAGAGACCAGAGGGAGTGTTTTACTGCAGATAAAACATCACAAGAACGAATGGGAGTGACGACCATCATAAAACATCGCAACAGTGAGTGGGAGTGGCAACCCATGATATCCTTTGTATATCTTACTGGTATAATTCTGAGCTCAGTATTTCGTAAGACATATTGAATATGGGGGATTTTACCAGTAAGAGAGGACCTTGTGCCCGAGTTACAACCATCAGACTCAAAATAATGCAAAAAACTTGTTTTCGTAACTTTGAATGCGTTTTTCTCAAAACGTAACTTTTTAACTTTGGATCCCTACTCCTCCAAAACTATAGGGCCTATAATAATCATTTAGGTCTCATTTGGAAGGGCATGAAAAGTAGATTATTGTAGTAGGTAATAGTTATGGACTTCTAATAAAATAAAAAAAATGGGGTCGCACGGGTCAAGGATATATAGCAGGCTGTAATTTCAAAACTGAAGTTAGAAAAAATCTGACCTATTACAATAATCTACATTTCATGCCCTTTCAAACAAAACCTAAATGATTATTATAGGTCCAATAGTTTAGGAAGAGTAGGGATTAAAAAATGGGTAAAAAAATAAGTCTTGATAATATAATTATTGCCTCTGATTCTATCTCTGATTCGATCTCTGACCAATTACAAAAAACAAGCACTCAAAAGTCTTCATTTTACATCCTGTATCTTGTGTAAAAATGTGATTAAGCTAGGTCTGTTATCAAAGAAATATCATTATTAAGAGGAATGTTCCCTTAAATAATTCTTATCTCTGACCAATTACAAAAAACAAGCACTCAAAAGTCTTCATTTTACATCCTGTATCTTGTGTAAAAATTTGATTAAGCTAGGTCTATTATCAAAGAAATATCATTATTAAGAGGAATGTCCCCTTAAATAATAACACAACTTTAAATGGGGACTAAGTTCTGTAAACCTCGCCATTTTTTTTTTTTTTTTTTTTTTTTACCACCAGACAATTCTGTTAAGCTCAGGAGAGATTGTTCAGGCTGGATTGGTTGGTTATAGCTTTGAGTTCTTAAGTACAGGTGGGTTTTTCATAACTTGAATGAAATCATCCAGAGGGAGCAATAATAAGATGCAAATATGACATCATCTGACTGAAGGGGTTAAGGGTAAAATTAGTAGAAATCAGATTGTAGACATTTCCAAGGGAATCCAAGATGGTCTCCACACAGCTACAGCACATTGACATGCTTCTTTGCAAATTGCCATGATGATTAAGGAACATACAAAAACATGGGCTCAGAATTTTTGTGTTTATATGGCTTGATGTTTGACTCCTTCAGTTTCTTTAAAAGGCCTAAATGATGAATGTAAATAAAAGTTTTTTTTTTGAGTTTTTGGCCCGAGGAACAATTGTGCTTAGTTCAAAGCAAATTGGTGAAGTACTAAAGAAATAATACCAACCTGAGAGGTTGTTTATAGAAATGGAATAAATACACATTGTTGTGGAGACCTAGTAAGAGTTTGGGAAAGTGGTAATAGTATGATGGCAGTGTAGAATTATTTGACTATTGGGGAGACGGTGGCTCAATCGGTAAAGAGGTGGCCTGCAGTCCTAACGGACCCAAGTTCAAATCCCTGCTGGAGCAAAGAACAGTTTAAGGATCTGAATTTCATTAAATCAGGCTTAACTGATCTACCAGAAGACCCGCTGACATGTCATAAAAATACCCCCGCTAATACCAATACACCAGTCCTGTATGAGACAGCCCTAGCATGTATTCGATATGGACGGTGGATGTTAGCACCGAAGTGGTGATGTGTAGAGGTGTATGGTATGTAGGAGGACTGCTTGGCCTTGACAGCAGGCTGTGAAGCCTATGCCCAGAGTCGGACACATAAAAAAAATTTATGTATACTGTATATATATATACAGTATATATATATATGTATAGATACTGTGTGTATATATATATCCAGTAATCCCTCCACTGTCCGACATAACAGAGCCAAAGGCATGTCCGGATATTGGTCTTGTCCGGATATTGGCCCTGAAGCTCCAGCACTGGTCATTCATGACCCTAACCTAACCTAACCTAAATCAGAAAACCACCTACCTACCTCCCTACCGGACATGCATAGCATTTATTTAAGTTCCTTTCGCATAAATAATGCACACAAAGCATGAATTAACTGAATTTTAACCAAAAAATGATGATTTAGAGGTGAGTAAGGCATAGGTGCTCACAACTTGCCAGCAAGTGTAAGTAAGTATCAGTCATGGAAATCACTATGAAAAACACCCTTTCTCACACCATATGCATTAAATAATGGACACAAAGCATGAATTCATTGAATTTTAACAACAAAATGATATTTTTGAGGTAAGTAGGGCATAGATGATCATGAGTTGGCAGCTTAGTGTGAATAAGTATCAGACGTGGCAATCACTATGAAAATCATCATTTCTCGCGTCTTATGCACTAAAATATGGGATACAAAGCATCAAATGAATAAACTGTTACCAGAAAAAGAGTTAGGTATGGCAAAGGTGTTCACTGTTCACCAACAGCACCGGTCATTCTTGACCCTAACCTAACCTAACCTAAATCAGAAAACCACCTACCTACCTCCCTCCTGGACATACATAGCACTTAAGACCCCATTCACATAAATAATTGGCACAAAGCATGAATTAATCAAATTTTAACCCCAAAATGATCAATTTGAGGTGAGTAAGGCAGTTCACGAGTTGGCAGCTTAGTGTAAGTAAGTGTTGGACGTGGTTATCACTATGAAAATCATCATTTCTCATATCTTATGCACTGAAATATGGGATACAAAGCATCAAATAAATAAATTGTTACCAGAAAAAGAGTTAGGTATGGCAAAGGTGTTCACTGTTCACCAACAGCACTGGTCATTCTTGACCCTAACCTAACCTAACCTAAATCAGAAAACCACCTACCTGCCTCCCTCCTGGACATGCATAGCACTTAATTAAGACCCCATTTACATAATTAATTGGCACAAAGCATGAATTAATCGAATTTTAACCCAAAAATGATGATTTTGAGGTGAGTAAGGCAGACATGATTATTACTGAGAAAATCACCTTTTCATAGCCTATGCATTCAAATATGGGACAGAAAGCATGAAGTAAATAAAATGTAACCAGAAAAATTATGATTTAGAGGTGTGTGTGGAGCAAAAATGTTCACCAGTTGACTAGATAGTGAACGTATGTAAGAGACATGGTAATCACTGAGAAAATCATCTCTTTCACAGCCTGTGCACTCAAATATGGGACACAAAGCATGAAGTAAATAAAATGTAACCAGAGAATGAGGATTTAGAAGTGATTATGGAAAATATTTAGCAGTTGATAATGTTTACTTACAGTCCATGATTCTTGTTTACCCTCATCTCTAAGGTTTTTACAGTGGTCATAATTGCTCTTGAACATGTCCAGTAATCCAGTGTTTAACTACACTTAATCCTTAGCACTGTGACTTTTGATTATTTAAACAAGAACGAAAATACCACAAATGAGCGGACAGCCATCCACTGTTCACGGGAGTTGAGACAGAACTAGTAGGAGGGAGATTGAGCGAGAAGGGAGCTAGTCAGCGTGAGCGGGAAATTCAAACTGACGCGGTCAGGAAAAATCTTTTTTTTTTTTTTCAATTTGGGGATTTCGGCCGTCAGCCCACGATGTCCGAATAGTGAGGTGTCCGGATAGTAGAGGGATTATTTATATATATACAGTAATCCCTCTAATATTCGGACGTCCAATACTCGGATATACTCACTATTCGGTTATTGTGGCCTGCCCAACCCTCAAAATGCAAAAAAATCCGAAAAAATCGATTAATTTTCGATTTTTTGGGACCACGTCAGTTTGAATTTCCCACGCGCCCCGATCCGCTCTGCTTACACTCGTGGCACCACTATCGGTCGCCATTACCCACTCCCCTCCTGCCTCGTGAACAACTCCGAAAATGGCGGCCGAAGTGATTGCTTTTGTGGTGATACCCTACCTTCTACAGTGCTTGATACTGCTCTTCACCTTCTTCATCATGTGTGTGATCATGGCCCCGCCTCCTGAGAAGAGGAAGAAAGTAGTTCTGACTCTGGAGAAGAAGAGGCAGATATTGGACAAGGTGGACACCGGCTGGTCAACAGGGCGCATCATACATGAGTTCAACCTCCCTCGCTCCACCTGTTTGATATCAAGAAGTCCCGAGACAAACTACAGCAGTACACGGCTGATTTCGCATCGAAGACCAGACAAAACGTGCAGAGGAAGGTGATGTTTACTCCTAAGTATCCAGACATCGACCGCTCCACGTTGATTTGGTATCGACAACAACGAGCTGCTGGTGTGTTGGTACGTGGAACGGAGCTGAAAGCTGCTGCTGAAACGTTCGCAAGGTTACACGACGCCCCACACTTCAAGGCATCTGAAGGTTGGCTCTTCGCGTTTAAGTTACGACATGGACTTACCAACCGTAAGACCCATGGCGAAGCTCTGGATGCTAACGACGAAGGAGTAGAACAGTTTCGGCAGAAGGTGAAGGGCCTGATTGATAGGGAGGGCCTCACTCTCAGTCAAGTTTACAACGCTGACGAAACTGGCCTATTTTATCGTTCAATACCCACAAACACTCTCGCTGAGGAGACGGAGAAGCGTTTACCTGGCCCCAAGGTCTTGAAGCAACGGGTGTCTGCTTTGTGCTGTGCCAATGCTAACGGCATGCAACGGCTCAAACCCGTTATTGTAGGCCGTGCAAAGCAGCCTAGGTGCTTTCGTGGGTTAATGAATGCCCTTCCTGTCGTGTGGTATCATTCTCTGAAGGCTTGGTTCACAACCAAGATCTTCAAGAATTGGTTCCACCAACACTGTTAAGGAGGTCATTCGTTATCAGACGGAGACACTGAAAATCCGACGAGACCAGGTAAAGGCCCTCCTGATTCTTGACAATGCACCTGCGCATCCGTCAGACAAGGAGTTGGTGGCAGAGAATGGTCGCATCAGGTGTCTGTTTTTGCCACCTAATACAACTGCTCTCATCCAACCAGTGGACCAGGGAGTGATTGTGGCAACGAAGAGGCTATACCGACGGAAGTTTTTGGACGAGGTGATGGTTGTGTACGAGGACGAGGACGATCGCAGGGAAGGACGTGACATGCGAGGACAAAAAACACTCGAAAACATTCGCCGATACACCCTCAAGTCTGCCATCTACAACTGGGCAAATGCATGGAAGGAAGTCTCTGTCAAGACTTTAGAAAATGGTTGGTCTCGCCTGCTTCATGGAAGTGACGTGGTGCACGATTTTCTTAGTATGTGGATGACTTTCATGCAAGGCTTCGTACGGGTGGAGACGATGTGGATGTCGACGAAGTGCACGAGTGGTTGGATGACGACGAGGGCGATCCTGGGTATCAGATCATGTCTGATACCGAGATCGCATCTACTGTTGCTGGTCCCAGTACCCAGCAGGAAGATTCTGACGAGGACAGCGACGATGATGCGGACTCCTCACAGCTTGCAACTACCCCAACGCTCCCCAGGCTGAGCACAATCTGGCACTATGTTGAGTTCGTCCTTGACTACCTAGAACACCCGGACTGCGACAGAGACATGGGGTCATTGGAATTGGCGAGTGAAGTGCGAGGTTTCAGGCAACGCATCATTAATCGTCAAAATCATCGTCCTCTGCATCAATCAACCATTGAAAGTTTTCTCAGGCCAGTCAACCCTGCCGTTGTCCATTCTCGCTTCACGCCATCATCTCACGAAGACAGGCTTTCTAGCTCCAAGCCACAGCCCAGCACATCAGGCATGGGTGAATCACCACTGGATGTTAGTTTGCTTCTATCTTCGGAGTCCTCTGTAGTGGATAGTGTATCACCACGTCGCACCAAGATACCCCTACGCCACCTCCGTCTGCTCACCTCGGACTCTGACAGCGACTAAATTCTCCATGGATCGTCACTAGACCACACGGGAATTTACTGTTGTGTACAGTGCAGTGAAGTGATGTTATTCCAGTTATATAAAAAAAAAACCTTTGGTGAAAGTGTTGGTGAGAAGTGCTGGTGATTCTCAAGTGGAAGGGTGTGTCAGGTGCAGCGTCTTCCTGTCAGAGTCTGAGAGTCTGAGATGATAGAGTGGGTTATTACATCAGGACGGCCGCTTTTTGTTCGTAAGTACCCTAACTTCATGCCTAACCTGTTTTAATCATGCTGTACATGTGTTAAAAAATTACCGAAAATGTTCATCATAATTTCCTGCTTCCTATTTAATTTTTCCATGCATGGTTCTTAAGTAAAACAGCTAGAAAAAAGGTTGAAGCAGTTAATTTCATGTCCGGTCCTAACCTAACCTATCCTATGGTTACCATAAAGATTTTCATGCCTAACCTGTTTTCATCAGGCTGTTAATGTGTTAAGAAATTACCCTAAATGTTAATCACAATTTCCTGCTTGCAATTTAATTTTTCCATGCATGGTTCTTAAGTAAAACAGCTAGAAAAAAGGTGGAAGATGTGAATTTCATGTCCGGTCCTAACCTAACCTAACCTGTAGTTACCATAAATGCCTAACCTGTTTTCATCAGGCTGTTAATGTGTTAAAAAATTACCCTAAATGTTAATCATAATTTCCTGCTTGCTATTTAATTTTTCCATGCATGGTTCTTAAGTAAAACAGCTAGAAAAAAGGTTGAAGCAGTGAATTTCATGTCCGGTCCTAACCTAACCTAACATTGTGTTAATCATAATTTCCTGCTTTTAATTTAATTCTTCCATGCATGGTTATTAAGTGCACCAGCTATGAAAAAGGTTGAAGCAGTGAATTTGATGTCCGGTCATAACCTAACCTAACCTAACCTAACCTAACCATTTTTCTGGTAGCAATTAACATCTTTTACTGTATTTGATGTTTTGTATCCAATGATTTAATGCATAAAATGTGAGAAAAGATGATTTCCATGTCCGATACTTACTTTTACTATGCTGGCAAGTTCTGAGCTCCTATGACTCACTCACCCCTAAATCATCATTTTTTGGTAAAAATTCAATAAATTCATGCTATGGGTGCATTATTTATGTGAAAAGGGACCTAAATAAGTGCTATACATGTCCACTAGGGAGGTAGGAAGGTAGTTTTCTGATTTGGGTTAGGTTAGGTTAGGGTCATGAAAAACCAGTGCTGGAACTTCAGGACCAATATCTGGACAAAAACAATATTCGGACATGCCTTTGGCTCTATTACAACGGATACTGGAGGGATTACTGTATATATATACAGTAGGTGCGGAAAGTATTGACGTTTTTTTGCCGACGTCATTCTTTTTCGCGTTAAGTGAAGTAGGGTCAATACTACCCTCCCCTGTGATGCGAAATGAGCTGACACTTTTTCAACGAGAGCTGGCAACCCTGCT